>JBBPBX010020212.1:9966-43603 GCA_038048925.1 Garcialebias charrua | reverse complement strand
TATATAAACAACATCATTATACAGTAGTGGTAGACAAAGACACACACAAAACATGGTAAAGGGGCTGTTGGGTTGTAGGGTAGTGTAGCACAAAAGTGAAGAAAGGTGACAGGTAGCGAAACTTCACAAACATTTTAACTTGCTTGAGGTTTAAATATTTTTTATTTATTTATGTCATTTTACTTTGATGCCAAGAGTGCAATCCCCAACACACACTTACTAGTACTAATCAAACTTCAAGATGGTCTCCAGAGCTAAATAGAACAAATGACTGTTAGTCTTTTTCAGACATATTGCGCTAAAATTTGGTCTGAACTGTGAGAAACCTCGACAAGCACGACATGCTAATATAAAACTCGAGAGTGCCTCTACAGCTGTAATTAAAATTTCCATATTCATTCATTCATTCAACCTTTATTTATACAGGCTATCCTCGTTGAGCCACAGGGACTCATTTACAAGAGGGACCATTTTCACTCACACCCAGGGTCAATTTTTTATTTTTTTTAGAGTTACCAATCAACCTAACATTTACATATATTTATGTAAATGTAGTATTTACAGTATTTACATATACTTTGTATTTGACATTTTTAGACCCACTGAGCTAAGTTTTTGTGCAGTAATAACTGAAAGCAATCCCCAAAATGTGGCCTGAGTCATAATAATTCAAAATAAGATAATAAATAACAAAATAATAAATCACTCTCCAAGCACCAGGCTCTTTCAGTGTTTCTCCAGGAACTTTTCTAGGAATTTCCTTCTCTACAGAAACATTGTTTCCATTTGGTCTTCACCAACCTTGGATCCACCTACTTGTATACTCACATTTATTAATGGTAATTTGGCCAAACACCTAAAAAGAGGACATTAGTAATGAGAAAGATATTAGTCCACACATTTACATGCAACATACATTTTTTTATACATTATTTTTCAAAGGTCTGTTTCCAGCCCTTCTCAATTTCCAATTCCATTCTGATGTTCTATCACTTGGAATTTGTTGTGTTTAGATATTGCAAAAAATGTCTAGAACTAGGGTTGGAAAATCAAAACTAGACTTTTACATATTTTGGTATTCATGAGTCGTCTTTCTAAATGAGGAACTAAAATGGGGTTCAGTCAGACAGACCCCCGACTGTCTACAATTGAGTTTTACACGGCTAAGTGACAGTTCTAGAAAATATATAAAGAAAAATGAATGAGGAAAACGTCATACTTCACGTGTAATGTGTTTCAGACACAACACACACTTGACAGAGAGCATTTGCAAAGCTTTTGGCCCTGAGGCAGACAACAAGAGAAGTGACAAAGCTGTACTTTACCCTGCTCTTAACATCCATCATCAGCAGGAGGAATGACTTGATATACTCAACACTTGAGCTAGTTTCTCTGTTTCTGTGGAAAATGAATAAAAAGGGCAGTTCATGCTGTATTATTTAATGTAGACACAAAAATACTGTAAATGTAATACTATTAATTGTCTTAATACTAAATCTGATCATATTTGAAACTTTGTAGAAATTAGATGCAGAAATTTCTAATCAATTTTTATGCAGAAATTGAAAAATGGGAAAACAAATTACCAGTGATAATACATTTCAATTATGGAGGAGTTCAATAAAATGCATACTGGCCCTGCAAGATTCTTCTAATTCCCCTGTTGATTATTTTGTTATTTGTTTGTTCTTTCATTTGATAAATGTAATTTCATACAGAAACTCGTGCAAATGCTAAAAGAAAAAAACTGTGCCTGGAGATATGAAATTCAACAGAAAAAACATAAATTCTGACCATCCCCAGTGGTCAGAAGACTTGCATTTTATGATTTTATTACATTACTTAATTCATCATTTACATGTGTTAGTGCAACGATCAAACAAAAATACAACTTTATTATGGTGTATAGATGTCATCATTGCTGTGATTTCTAGTGCATAAGCTACATACAAAGCAATAGTGAGCACAGGTAAAGTAGTCTTCTATATTATATTTGCTTAAAATTTTAAGATCCCTCTGTTATAATTAGAGTGCAGATAATTCCGTATGCAGAGAAAAAAATATTTTAGCAAAGCTAAACGTTCAATAATGTTAATTAAAGAAAAGCTTTCAGGGCAGCCTTGCAACAATTCAAATAATTAGAGACAAAAACAAGATCAAAACAAAAACCTATGGTCAAAACCTTTCTTCAAGTAAGGGCCCAAATGTCAAAATATGATCTCACAAGAGCTGTAAGGACTGTGGAGTACATGGATGCTGAGAGGGGTGATTAGTAAGTGAAACACCTGGACTGATGAGCAGCTAGAGTGAAGGTGTGAGAAGGGGGCTGATCAATAAAAAAGGAAGGAAACTAACAGAAATAGTGAACACAAAATATACAAATTTAATAAGAACAACATTTATTAAGTAAATAAATTCATTTGATCAAACTTTAAAACAATACAACAACCCAAGGAAAGTTATAAACACTTATAAACACACCAAGCTGAGATTTAAACCCCTCCACTTTGGAAAGCTTCTTCTTCTTCTTCTTCTTTCGGCTTTTCCCTTTTCAGGGGTCGCCACAGCGAGTCATCCTCCTCCACCTCACTCTGTCCTCTGCATCCTCTGTCCTCACTCCAACACCTTCATGTCCTCTCTAACTGCATCCATATATCTCCTCTGGCCTTCCTCTGTGTCTTTTTCCTGGCAGCTGAATTTCTAACATCCTTCTACCAATATACCCACTGTCCCTCCTCTGGACATGTCCAAACCATCTCAGTCTCATCTCATCTCACCAAAATCTCCGTCTGTGTTGCAGCCTCTATCTTGGATTGAGACAGAAGCAACAGATCATCGATGTAATACATGATTCAGAAGCCCCTCAAACGCAGCGGCTGTAACGCTGCTTCGATTACCTTTGTAAAAGTCTGTGGCACAAGAGCGTACCTGAAAGGTAGGCGATTGAACTCGTAACAGGTTCCCTGAAAGGCAAACCTGAGGAACTTCCTATGTTTTGGGACGATCGGGATATGGAAGTAAGCGTCTCTGAGATCGATTGATACGAACCAGTCCCCTGACGTCACGTTCTCGAGGACGCGCTTCAACGTTAGCATATGAAAGGGACGTTTCATAATGTAATCGTTGAAAAAAGACAGGTCTAAAATCGGTCTGAGACCTCCTGATTTCTTTGGAACAAGAAAATATTTTGAATAAAACCCGTTCATTTCTTCGTCAGGAGGGACCTCGGAAATGGGGTGTTTCGCCAAAAGTTCCTGTAGTTCTAATCTTAGCGCCGCCCCTTGTGCAGGAGAGGAGAGTTTTGTCTCCAAAACTCCGTTGAATCTGGGTGGCGTCATCGCAAACTGTAGAGTGTAACTGTTGCGAACCAAACGCCGTAACCACTTGTTCAGAGTGCAAGATTGTAGCCAATTTGCTCTGTGATCTGTCAGGGGGGCAGCCATCTTGTTCTGCCGCCTGAGCAGACATAATTTGGCCTCTACCACCGCCAAGTGGACAGAGTCCGCATTGGCCCAAGGGAGGCCGGTCTGAAAAGGGACGTTTACTGCACACCGCCTCACGGGTGCAGCACTGACACACGTTTGACTCATGTGAACATCAGAAAAGTCTTTTTTGAGACGGGTCAGTGAAATTACCTGTTTCTTGAGTCGTTGTAGAAAAAGACAGAAATGTCCTGGTTGGAACTAAATTGTCCAGGCCAGGCTCATGACAGTTAACTGTGTTAACAAAAGCAGATGTTCGTGTGACATGACTGTGCAATGCATCGCCCTGTGCCTGCTGGCAGTCACATACGCATGCCCCCGTCTTCGTACGGGGAGGCGGGGCTGGAGTGGTTACAGGGGGAACATTGAAACCACTTGAAGCTCGGCTTTGTGTGAAAGAATGTGCTTTGTTTGTATCGCACGAACCTGGAGATGCGTTCACGGACCTCGGGAAAGAGGAAACCAGAGTGTCTGAATAAAAAACACTGTTTTCAAAGACAGATTCTTTATTTTCAGAAGCCAAAACATTGCAGAACACATCCCTTGCACACCGTCATTTTTTCATCATGTCCCGCTTTGCACCCTGGTGCTGGCTGGACCATGAGGTCTGCTGGTGACCCCTGCCTCTGGAGCTCCCGGCCCGCTGGTAATAGGGAGCCGGGTGTCCTCTGGATGGAGCTGGTGTGTGCAGCACCGCGAAGGTCTGTGATGGGGATGAAAGTCTCTGCACGCTGCGGTACGCCTTGCTCTGCTCCCTAGGGCGCACCAGACCGTGTGAAGCACGAGGGTCTGCCCGCGACGGAGCAGCGTGCTTCCTCACCTGCTTGAGTGCGTCCGTGGACGAGCGCAGCTGCTCGAACACAGCCTGGTAGTGTTCGCCGAACACACCCAGCGTGGAAATCGGCCCCTCCAGAAGCTGCCGCTTGACCTCCTCTGTGATGGTGGGGCACAGCTTGAGCCACACCTGACGTTGGAGCAGCGTTGCCCACGCTGTGATCCGCGAAGCGCAGGTCGCCAGTGCCCCGCACAGGTTGGTGATGGCGTCCAGAGCCGCTCCTGCTTTCTCGTGCGTCAGCTCCCGCCCGACTCCGAGCGCGAGGAGCGCAATGTTATTTGCTGCGGCACCGACCTGAGAAACACACTTGTGGATGCGGTCCTGCATCTTTGTAGAGAACTGAGCTGCAGGTGTGGGTGGTGTTGCGGGCTTTCCCACAACTTTCGCAGCTTTCAGGCAAAAAACCGCGGACAAACTTTGCTCCAGTGGTGGAACCGGGGCGAAGGTCTGGTCCGTCAGTCCCTGGACCTTTGTCACCGGCACAAATGAGGAGATAGGCGCCCTCATTTTTAGCGGTTCACGTCCTTCAGCCTGCAGCAGAGAGAGGATGTCCGGGACGCACGGCCAGATCATCTGCGCCTGGTTCAGAGGCTTTGCAGCAAACCGTCCCGCCAGGAGTGGTGTCGCAGACGTCTGTGTGGTGCATTCAGGGACCGTCATGCCGCACATACCCGTTGCCCACCTGATGATGTCCAGCAACGCGTTGGCCAGGTTGAAGAGAGGACCTGGCTCGACCGTGTCGGGGTCCGTTAGTCCTGCGCCCTCAGGAGACGGTGCCCTGCTGCTGCACGACTCCACATCAAAGAGCTGGCGGGTCACTGGATCGTGGTCCGCTGACGGGCCAGCTGGCATCTGGGTGGACGTGGCGGCCATGCCGACCACGGCTGCTCCCTCGGTGGGGGGTATTGTCGGTTCCACGCACCTCAATAGAAGTGGGGCAACACGACTACTAGCTCCTTCCTGCTGGGGAATGAAGGGTGAGACCTGTCCCGAACCCCCAGCGGGGGAGAGACCGCCCTCGCTAGCTACCCCCGTGGACGTGTAGTCCGTCTCCTCCAAGAGCCACAGAGGGGGCGGAGCGACCACCATCGGCTGAGCCTCCGCTGCCGTCCGGACTGTGAGGTCGAACTGGTGTTCCAACTCGTCCTGAGGCAGGAGCTAGCATGAGGGACACTCGGGAGTCTGGACCATCGCCTCCTGCGCATGTTCAAATCCGAGACACATCTCGCAGCCAAGATGCAAGTCGGCCTGCAGCATGAAGCCGGTCGTGCATCCTGGGCACTTCTTGATGGATCTTCTGGTATCCATGAGTAGTAGAAATCTTCTCAATCGGCGTGAAAAAATTTTGGGAGCCGATTCTCGGTCAGCAACAGAATAAATAGCAGACCGAGGCGGGGCCCACGGCAGGTGGGTGTGGACTAGAAGTCTTCAGTGATTAGCGCGAAGCGCAGGGGTAAACCCACTAGGGTGTGGCTTAAAGGGCGACAGCCTGCATGAAATATAACATATAACATAGCTGGTCTCACCACTGTCTTGTAAACTTTTCCTTTGACCTTTGCTGACACCTTTTTGTGACAAATCACTCCTGAAACTTTTCTTCATCCACTCCATCCTGCCTGGACTCTCTTTTTCACTTCTTTCCTTCCCCATTTTCCTGGACAGTGGACCCAAAGTATTTGAAGTCCTGCACCTTTGTTACCTCTGCTCCTTGTAGCCTCACTGTTCCACTGGCCTCCCTCTCATTCACACACATGTACTCTGTCTTACTATGGCTGACTTTCATTCCTCTTCTTTCAAGTGAATACCTCCACCTCTCCAAGTTCTCTTCCACCTGTTCCCTGTTCTCACCACAGATCACAATGTCATCTGCAAACATCATAGTCCATGGGGATTCCTGCCTGACCTCATCTGTTAGTCGGTCCATCACCAGAGCAAACAAGAAGGGGCTCAGAGCCGATCCTTGATGCAATCCCACCTCCACCTTGAAGCTATCTGTCACTCCTACAGCACATCTCACCACTGTCCTGCTGTCTTCATACATGTCCTGTACCAGTCTAACATACTTTTCTGCCACTCCAGATTTCCTCATGCAATACCACACCTCCTCTCTTGGCACCCTGTCATATGCTTTTTCTAAATCCACAAACACACAATGGAGTTCTTTCTGACCCTCTCTGTACTTCTCTATCAACATCCTCAAAGCAAAGATGGCATCTGTGGTGCTCTTTCTTGGCATGAAACAATACTGCTGTTCACAGATAGTCACCTCTTGTCTGATGCCTGGTCCCCACTGCACAACTCAAAACGCGCCTGCCGTCCCCTTTTGGCCGCTTGTCACAGTCCCACTGAGCCACTGAAGACTGTCTGATGACGCGCACTAGGGGGTGGCAGAGGGAGGGGTCTCTAGCTCGTTTTCCGGGTTCAGTTGTTGTGTTAACTGCACCTCCGACGGTCTTTGATGAGATTAAAACGTTTTTTTAATGTTTGGGGTGATCTACACTGGAGAGAACAGCAGCCTGTCAGCAGCAACTGTAAAAATGTCACGTTTCTTACCGGAGTTTGGTTCCAATTCATGGAGGCTCGATCCGGTAAGTTTAAAAAGTCCAAAAAAAGTCCCGTTGTGGTTGTGTAATCAGATAGCAGAGGCTCTCCCGACTGTTTGCTGGACGCGTCGAGCCACCAGAGATCGAATTTTCTGGCGTTGGCAGTTCAACGCCTAGGTTGATTTGGACGCGCGTGTGCGTGGAAAAGGAACTGCAGGCTACCGCCGCGCCGCTTCGATCACTCGAATCGCGCCGCTTCCTGGTTCACCGTGACTCCACGCGTCTCCTCATAGACTTTGAATGTAAACCGGCCGCTTCATCCGCCCGACACCGGGGCAGTGGGTACCAGGCATAAGCCTTCCTTCCACAACTCTCTCCCAGATCTTCATTGTGTGGCTCATCAACTTAATTCCCCTGTAGTTGCTACAACTCTGTACATCACCCTTGTTCTTAAAAATGGGAACCAGCACACTTCTTCTCCATTCTTCAGGCATTTTCTCACCCTCAAATATTCCATTAAATATTTGAGTCAAAAACCTCACTGCCATCTCTCCAAGACATTTCCAAACCTCCACTGGTATGTCATCAGGTCCTACTGCCTTCCCCTTCTTCATTCTTTTCAGAGCTTTCCGGACTTCACCCTCACTAATCTTTCCCACTTCCATGTCCACAGTCTGTATGACCTCCACTCTTCTTTCTCTTTCATTCTCTTCATTCATTAGCTCCTCAAAGTAATCCTTCCATCTTCCCATCACACTCTCCTCACTTGTTAGAACATTCCCATTCCCATCTTTAATAAGCCTAACCTGCTGCACATCCTTTCCAGCCTGATCCCTCTGTCTTGCCAATCGGTACAAGTCCTTCTCGCCCTCTTTAGTGTCCAGTCTCCCATACAACTCATTGTACGCCCTCTGCTTTGCCTTAGCTACTTCCCTCTTTGCTCTATGTCCCATCTCCTTATATTCCTGTCTCCTCTCTTCAGTCCTCTCACTGTCATATTTCTTCTTGGCTAATCTCTTTCTTTGAATGGCATCCTGCACTTCACTATTCCACCACCAGGTTTCCTTATCATCCATTCTCTGTCCAGATGACACACCAAGTACCTTCCTACCTGTCTCTCTAATTACTGTTGCTGTAGTAGCCCAGTCACTTGGAAGCTCTTTCTTACCACCCAGAGCCTTTAACAGCTCGTCTCTGAATTTCTCACAACATTCTTCCTTCTTTAGCTTCCACCATTTGGTCTTCTTCTCTGATTTTACTCTTTTTCTCTTCTTCGCAACAACAGTCATTCTACACACAACCATCCGATGCTGTCTGGCCACACTCTCCCCTGCCACAACCTTACAGTCTCCAATCTCTCTCAGGTTTCCTCTTCTACACAGAATGTAGTCGACCTGTGTACTCCTTCCTCTACTTTGGAAAGCATTGTAAAAAAAAAAAAAAATTATAATCGTTTTTTCGTTGTTTTGTTTTTTTGTTTTTTTTACAAATAAAACTGTTTGCATGTCAGTGATAAAATAAAATGCAGCTGAAATTGTTTAGAATGAAAATACAATATTTAAAGAAGCATGGACAAGGAGTAAATGCCCAGTAAACAAGGCAGCATTTATTAACCTACTTTAAGTCCTCCTCAAAATTTACTTATGAACAGTTTATTGACAGAGGAGTTTGTGTGCATATGTGTGTGTGTGTGTGTGCGTGCGTGCGTGCGTGTGTGCGTGCGTGCGTGCGTGTGTGTGTGTGTGTATGTGTGTTGCACAGAAAGCTGAAGATGTTTTGGATGCAACAAAGTGCTGCCATACTGCCAAAGTGATTACCAGCTGTTAAGCTTCATTAGCCAAACCAATGCTGACAGCTCTACATGTGTCTGTAAAGCTAAGTGAAAATTCAATCAAATGCAGCACGTTTAGGAGGATGTTTTGGATCCAAGCATGTGTAAAATAATGTACACTTAAGGGCTGCAAGCAAATCATTGGTCAATACTTTTGTGATTCAGTAACATCAGAACTGTTTTTGACTTCTGTGCATTAAAAACTTAAAATGCTGTTGCTGCACTTGGGAAATTGGTACTATGTTGAAAGAATATGATCACTATAATATATAGCTATCTAAAATAAATTATCATTGATCCGGGGTTTTGATTTTTTAAAAGTATTATGTGACAATAAAAATAAAATAAAAAAGTTACAGTAACTATCTGTTACTAACTGTAAATAAAGGATCAGTGGAGAAAGATAGCATTGTGTTCTGTTATGATTGTGCGCATGTGTGTTTAGTCATGTCTATGTTAGCTCTTTGAAACCATCTCAAAACTTGATGTTCTTTACAAACACATCTCCTCTCTATGTCAAGCTGTTTATATTGTCTTTATCAACTGCATTTTACTGCCGGCATGCACAGAAGAGAAGGTGATGAAAGGCAGAGAAATATGAAGTGGTTATTTAAAAAAGTGTGAAAAGTAAAATAAACCCCTCTGTATGTGTGTGATGGCTTTACTTACCCCAATATATTCATATATGAATGTGTAAATCTGCTGTCTAATAAAAACAGTCTGGACAGATGAAGTTGTGTGGTGCTGTGATAGGAAAGGTAGATCTGAGTGAGTTGTACGGTACTACCGGCACTTATTGTCAGTTTGAATGTGGGCAGGAAATTTCTGCAAATTTTCAAATAGAAAATGGATCAAACACGTACATAATAATAATAATAATAATAATAATAATAATAATAATAATAATAATAATAATAATAATAATAATAATAATAATAATAATAATAATACAGCAACACACGCAATAGTCACTGTCATATGCAGCAGCTAGAGGTCTGGAGAACAGAGATTTGATCACCCATTGTAGTTAAAGATGGAACAAAATGACCTTTTCCTTAACAAGAGAAGTTGAAAAAGTCATCATGCCGTGTGGGTTATTGTGTGTGTGTCTGTGTTTGTGTTGGCATAATGAGTAAAGCCTCTGACCATCAGTTAGCCACCTGGTGCTGCAGTGCACCAGAGATGAACCACACTAAAGTGATCTGGGACCTGCTTTGACATTTCCAACTTGATTCATTAAGTCATGGTTGGCAGCTTTGGTGACATGGGCACTTAAACAAGCAGCACACTAGCTGTGAATCCACTTGAAATGCATGGTTCATGATTTATGATGTCATTCATAAAGGCCAGAAAATGTACATGTGCTCTGGTCCACATGGCTATGCTTTAGTGCAAACTCCTGCCTGTAATCTCTTTATCCTCAAGTAAGATTACTTTATATTGACACTGTTATCAAGACATTCAGGAAATACTTTACAGTTCTGTATGGAAAATAAAGAAATCCCTTTCCTGTGAAGGTGACTGGAACAATCATGTATTTTGTGTGTTGGTTTATAAACCCATTTCGTCCCATGGCATTATCTTATAAATACCAGGAGTTAGGCTGGTTACGAAACAAGGAATGTTTTAAAAAATTTTTTTTTTTTTTAAAGATGAAATATCTGCTTTGTTTGCAAAATTACAATGATTTAAATGCAGTCAAATCATTGTATGCTATTAATATCAGGAGCACATTAACACTGTTAAATTTGTAAAATGTTGCATCCTTTCTATGCTTCATACAACTGTTCCCATTTTAAATCTGCGGCTATGCCACATCCAGTTCTGACTTATGTGTTTGGTCAGTGCCGCTGTCTCCAAACCATGCAACACAACTGATCTTGACACTGTCTTGGAAACCTTTATTTTGAAAATGTTTGCAACCCTTTCCCCCCCCCCCCCCACAAATCACTCCTGAAACTTTTCTCCATCAACTACATCCTACCTGAACTTTCATCTTCACTTTATTACTTTCCCCATTTTCCTGGGCAGTTGACCCTAAGCACTTAAAGTCCTGTAGTTTTGTGACCACTTCTCTTTGTAGCCTCACTGATTCGCCTGCTTGCCTCTCATTAACACACACATGAACTGTGTTTTGATACAAGTGACTTTCATTCCTCATCCTTCAATAGCATACCTCCACCTCTCCAAGATTTGTTCCCACCTGTTCCCTGTTCTCACCACAGATCACAGTGTCATCTGAAAACATCATAGTCTACAGGGATTCTTGCCTGACCTCATCTTTTAGTTGATCCTTTATCAGAGCAAACAAGAAGGGGCTCAGATCCGATCCTTGATGGGATCCCACCTCCACCTTGAAGATATCTGTCACTCCTACAGCACATCTCACCACTGTCCTGCTGCCTTCATACATGTCCTGTACCAGTCTAATATACTCTCCTACCACAGATTTCTGTTTACAACACCACAGCACATCCCTCAGCACGCTGTCTTATGCTTTTTTTCTAGATCCACACAGAAACACAGAGTTCTTTCTAGCCCATTATGCATCCCTCTATCAGCCTTGTCAAAGCACAGATGACATCTTTATTGTCATAAAACACATATGTCAAAGTCAAGGCCCGCGGGCCAGATCCGGCCCGCAAATAATTATCTATGGCCTCCTGGATGCAATTTAATTACTTCTAGAACCGGCCTGCAGGCCACAGCCGCCCGCTGGTGTTTTGCACGCACCAACACTACATTCCCCACAATGCAACGGTAGTAGGGATGGGGCCGATCCCATCCGGAGTCGTGGCTCATGAATCCAGAGTAATGAGACCCGCCTCGCATTCAGGAAATTAATTTCATAGTTTGCAAGCAGCTACAGCATGCGGACTGAGTGAGTAGCACTTTAGCTAACAGCTAGCCAACTTTTCATCGTAACATGTCCGCTGTGTGGAAGTATTTTACACTAAACACCACAAGACAGCAATGCGCAATGTCTGTGGAGCCATAGCGCCACATTAAACCAGGGCCAAGTTAGTTTTACGTTGGACATTCAAGCTCTGGGGCTTCAGCGGGACGCCACTCTCGCTGAACCGAAACAGGGAGACTGACAGCTGCGTCCAGTCCGACCCACTGTCAGACCGTGTCGTAGGAGGGACAGGCTGAGAGCGGCTGACCGAAATCGGAGTGCCCGCCCCGTATTGAACAAGAAAAACACACCGCAGCCACGGAGCTCAAATGTTCACCAAGAAGTTGCTAAACTTCATCATAATTAATGACCAACAGCTATCAGCTGTAGAAAATGAAGGATTTCACAGCTTGATACTTGCAGCCAACAGCCAATGGTAAACAATAATAAAAAAAGCATATTAATTAAAAATCACAAGAAAACTGTATAAAAAAACGAAACATAAACAGCTACATTATAAAGCTATGTAAAATACTAAAAACAGGAACATGTTTGTGTTGGTTTATGCCATGAACTTAGCAGATGTAAAGCTATTTAATAGTTTATCTAATTAATGTATTCATTAATTTAAAAGAGACAAAAGAAAACAAATTCATCAAAAAGAAAACACTGAATGAAAAGAGTGCAGAAAGAAGAAGAAAATTATTATATCACCCCCTTATTTTAAACATTGAACCAGTCCGGCCCTTGGCTTTTAGCTAATTTGGTTTATTGGCCCTCTGTGTATTTGACTTTGACATCCCTGTCATAAAACCATACTGCTGATCACAAAAAGTCACCTCTTGTCTAAGTCTGTCTTAAACAACTTTATCTCTGATGTATTTATTGTGCAGCTCATTAACTTAATTCTGCTGTAGTTCTACAAATCTATGTAAGTAAGTAAGTACCGTAAACAAACTTTTATATAGCACCTTTCATAGATTCATTCATTTCATTCTTCTTCTTCTTCTTCTTCTTTTGGCTTTTCCCTTTTCAGGGGTCGCCACAGTGAGTCATCCGCCTCCACCTCACTCTTTGTCCTCTGTCCTCCTCTGCATCCTCTGTCCTCACTCCAACTACCTTCATGTCCTCTCTAACTGCATCCATATATCTCCTCTTTGGCCTTCCTCTGTGTCTTTTTCCTGGCAGCTGCATTTCTAACATCCTTCTACCAATATACCCACTGTCCCTCCTCTGGACATGTCCAAACCATCTCAGTCTGGCCTCCCTAACTTTATCTCCCAGTTGTTCAACATGTGCTGTACCTCTGATGATCTCATTCCTGATCTTATCCATCCTTGTCACTCCTAAGGAGAACCTCAGCATCTTCATTTCTGCTACTTCCAGTTCTGTCTCCTGTCTTTTTGTCCATGTCTCTGTCTCCAGACCATACAACATAGCTGGTCTCACCACTGTCTTGTAAACTTTTCCTTTGACCTTTGCTGACACCTTTTTGTCACAAATCACTCCTGAAACTTTTCTCCATCCACTCCATCCTGCCTGGACTCTCTTTTTCACCTCTTTACCACATTCCCCATTTTCCTGGACAGTGGACCCCAAGTACTTGAAGTCCTGCACCTTTGTGACCTCTGCTCCTTGTAGCCTCACTGTTCCACTGGCCTCCCTCTCATTCACACACATGTACTCTGTCTTACTACGGCTGACTTTCATTCCTCTTCTTTCAAGTGAATACCTCCACCTCTCCAAGTTCTCTTCCACCTGTTCCCTGTTCTCACCACATATCACAATGTCATCTGCAAACATCATAGTCCATGGGGATTCCTGCCTGACCTCATCTGTTAGTCGGTCCATCACCAGAGCAAACAAGAAGGGGCTCAGAGCCGATCCTTGATGCAATCCCACCTCCACCTTGAAGCTATCTGTCACTCCTACAGCACATCTCACCACTGTCCTGCTGTCTTCATACATGTCCTGTACCAGTCTAACATACTTTTCTGCCACTCCAGATTTCCTCATGCAATACCACACCTCCTCTCTTGGCACCCTGTCATATGCTTTTTCTAAATCCACAAACACACAATGGAGTTCTTTCTGACCCTCTCTGTACTTCTCTATCAACATCCTCAAAGCAAAGATGGCATCTGTGGTGCTCTTTCTTGGCATGAAACCATACTGCTGCTCACAGATAGTCACCTCTTGTCTAAGCCTTCCTTCCACAATTCTCTCCCAGATCTTCATCGTGTGACTCATCAACTTAATTCCCCTGTAGTTGCTACAACTCTGTACATCACCCTTGTTCTTAAAAATGGGAACCAGCACACTTCTTCTCCATTCTTCAGGCATTTTCTCACCCTCAAATATTCCATTAAATATTTGAGTCAAAAACCTCACTGCCATCTCTCCAAGACATTTCCAAACCTCCACTGGTATGTCATCAGGTCCTACTGCCTTCCCCTTCTTCATTCTTTTCAGAGCTTTCCGGACTTCAACCTCACTAATCTTTCCCACTTCCATGTCCACAGTCTGTATGACCTCCACTCTTCTTTCTCTTTCATTCTCTTCATTCATTAGCTCCTCAAAGTAATCCTTCCATCTACCCATCACACTCTCCTCACTTGTTAGAACATTCCCATTCCCATCTTTAATAAGCCTAACCTGCTGCACATCCTTTCCAGCCTGATCCCTCTGTCTTGCCAATCGGTACAAGTCCTTCTCGCCCTCTTTGGTGTCCAGTCTCCCATACAACTCATTGTACGCCCTCTGCTTTGCCTTAGCTACTTCCTTCTTTGCTCTACGTCCCATCTCCTTATATTCATGTCTCCTCTCTTCAGTCCTCTCACTGTCATATTTCTTCTTGGCTAATCTCTTTCTTTGAATGGCGTCCTGCACTTCACTATTCCACCACCAGGTTTCCTTATCATCCATTCTCTGTCCAGATGACACACCAAGTACCTTCCTACCTGTCTCTCTAATTACTGTTGCTGTAGTAGCCCAGTCACTTAGAAGCTCTTTCTTACCACCCAGAGCCTTTAACAGCTCGTCTCTGAATTTCTCACAACATTCTTCCTTCTTTAGCTTCCACCATTTGGTCTTCTTCTCTGATTTTACTCTTTTTCTCTTCTTCGCAACAACAGTCATTCTACACACAACCATCCGATGCTGTCTGGCCACGCTCTCCCCTGCCACAACCTTACAGTCTCCAATCTCCCTCAGGTTTCCTCTTCTACACAGAATGTAGTCAACCTGCGTACTCCTTCCTCCACTCTTATAGGTCACTCTATGTTCCTCCCTCTTTTGGAAATAGGTATTGACTATAGCCATTTCCATTCTCTTGGCAAAATCCACCACCATCTGTCCTTCCTGGTTTCTTTCCTTGACACCAAACCTACCCATCACTTCCTCATCCCCTCTGTTTCCTTCACCAACATGTCCATTCAGGTCTGCTCCAATCACCACTCTTTCCTCCCTGGGAATACTCTCTATCACTTCATCCAAATCTTTCCAAAATGTATCTTTCTCCTCCGCATCACATCCAACCTGTGGAGCATAACCACTGACGATGTTTAGCATCAGACCTTCTACTTCTACCTTCAGACACATCACCCTATCTGACACTCTCTTCACCTCTACTACATTCTTTGCCAGCTCCTCCTTCAGGACCACCCCTACTCCATTTCTCTTTCTATCCACACCATGGTAAAACAGTTTGAACCCTGCTCCAATACTGCGAGCCTTGCTGCCCTTCCACTTGGTCTCTTGGACACATAAAACATCTACCTTTCTTCTCTGCATCATGTCAGCCAGCTCGCTACATTTGCCTGTCATTGTCCCCACATTTAGAGTTGCAACCCATCAGTCCTACATTCTTCACTTTCCTCCTCTCCCTCTGTCTCCTGACATGTTTCCCTCCTCGGGGTCTTCAACTTTTATTTATACAGGTTAATCCCAATGAGCCTCTGGGACTCATTTACAAGAGTGACCTGAATTTTGACAAAGAGTGATGACAACAGTGGACAATGAATACAATAGACAACCATAACGGATGCGTATAAATTAAATTAAAAATAATAACAATAATGGTAATATTTTTTGTAAATAAATAATAATGCGATAGGATAGGACAGAAATACAGAATGTAGGCTTAAAATAAAACAAAAACAGTGAGAACAGTTAATAAAAAGAGGTAAGTAACCTTTAGCTAGGTAGATGTACGTAACCTTTGTTCTTAAAAACTGGCACCATTAAACTTTTTGTCCACTATTCAGTCTTTTTTTAAACTTTCAAATACGTCATTGAATAGTTGTCAAAAATATTGCTTCCATCTCTTCTAGACGTTTTCACACCTCTATATTAACAGGACCAACTTCCTTCCCTTTCTTCATCTTTTTCAAAGCTTTCTGAAAGTTGTTTTCAATCCTCTTTTTCCCTTCCTGGTCCACAGTTTATGTGACCTGAACTCTTTTTTTTTCTTTCATTCTCTTGGTTAATTAGCTCCTTGAAGTATTCCTTCCAGCTCACCATCACACTCTCTTTATTTGTTAGAACATAGCCATCTATCATCTTTCACCTGCTTCTTCCTTTTCAGGTCACAGGGGACACTGGTGCACATTGGTTTCTGTGCGAGAGGCAGTGTACACCCTGGACAGCTCACAAGCCCATCACAGGGCCACAATGGGACAAAAGAGGCAAACAACTACTGTATTCACACTCTCACTCACACCTAAGGAAAATTTAGTTACCAATCAGTCTAACATGTATGGTTTTGGTCTGTGGGAGGAAACGAGTATACCCAGAGAAAACCCACGCATGCACAGAAAGAACATGCAAACTTCACCCGGAAATGTCCCCAGCCGGGATTTGATCCAGCGTACTTCTCGCTGAGAGGGGGCAGCTCTACCATTTCCCACCTTGGTTCCTTTCCTCAACACTAAACCTAACCATAAGTTGCTCATCTCCTCCGATTTCTTCCCCAACATGTCCATTCAGGTCTGCTGAGACCACCACTCTCTCCTCTCTGGGAATACTCTATCATTCTCTCTTCCTCTCTTCCATCCAGCCTGTGGAGCATAACCAGATAACATTAAACATAATCCCTACTTCTACCTTCAGACACATTACCCAAACTGTGATACAGTACTCTTTTTTCCCTCCACTACATTCTTTGCAAACTCCTCCTTCAGGACCACCTCTACTCCCTTTGTCCTCATATCCCACACCATGGTAAACAGCTTAAACTGAAACCCAATGTCTTGTTGTCCTTCTACTTAGTCACTTACTTACCATACCATTACCATACCATTTTATTTATAAAGCACTTTAAACAGGAACAAGTCCACACCAAAGTGCTGGACAAATTAACACGCAACAGGCAACACAGACAATGAAGTACAACACGAAAAACATAAAAACATTGCAGATCATAAGTAAAACGATCCAATACAAATCAGCTGGCATTGAAAGCGATGGAGTAGTAGTGAGTTTTTAACCGGGATTTGAAAACCGAGAGGGAGGGGGCCTGTTTGATGAGCAGCGGTAACTCGTTCCAGAGTCTTGGGCCTGCTACAGAGAACGCCCTGTCACCCCTGCGCTTAAGGCGAGTTTCTGGAACTATTAAGAGTACCTGATCCTCTGACCTCAAAGCACGTGGAGGGACATATGGGTGTATCAGATCCGAGAGATAGGCGGGGGCGAGACTGTTCAGCGATTTGTAGACATACATGAGAATTTTGAATTGGATTCGAAGATGAACCGGTAGCCAGTGAAGGGAGGCCAAGACTGGTGTAATGTGCTCTCTTTTGCGTGTGCTGGTTAAAAATCGGGCAGCTGCGTTCTGAACCAGTTGTAATCGTGCAATGGTGGCTTGACTGACGCCAAACAGAAGTGAATTGCAGTAATCAAGCCTAGATGTAATGAATGCGTGAATCACTGTCTCCAGGTTGTTTTTGGATAATATGGGCTTCAGCTTAGACAGACGCCTCAGCTGGAAAAAACAGGATTTGACGATCATGTTTACATGACTGTTGAGTTTCATGGAAGGATCCATTATCACTCCCAGATTTGTGACTTTTTGTTTTTCGGACAGGGGTAGAGCAGAAAGGTCAATGCAGTGGTTCGAGGTTGTGTCATTGGGAAGGAACAATATGGCTTCAGACTTCTTATCGTTGAAGCTTAAGAAATTTAAAGCCATCCAGTCCCTGATGTCAGCCAGGCAGTCGAGCAGAGGTTGAATAGAGCCTGTACCATTTTGTCTTAGGGGGAAGTAAATTTGACAGTCATCGGCGTAGAAGTGGAAGGGTATATTGTGTTTCCGGAAAATAGCACCGAGTGGCAGCAGGTATAAGGAGAACAAGAGAGGACCCAGGATGGACCCCTGCGGAACCCCCCATTTAAGAGCCGCCACTGCAGAAGTAAAATCATTGATGGACACACAAAAAGACCTGTCAGAGAGGTAGGATCTGAACCAGTTTAGGGCTGACCCTGAGATGCCCACCCACTGCTCCAACCTAGCAATGAGGATCTCATGGTCGATGGTGTCGAAAGCGGATGTGAGGTCCAATAGGACAAGCAGCACAGAGTCACCAGTGTCTGTGGATAGGAAGATGTCGTTAAAAACCTTCAGTAGGGCAGTCTCAGTGCTGTGGAGGGATTTGAAGCCAGATTGGAATAGCTCGGGGATAGCGTGATCCTCCAGGAAGCACTTTAGCTGGGACTCAACTATTTTCTCTAGAAGTTTAGATACAAATGGGAGTCTGGAGACAGGCCTGAAGTTGGATACTACTGAAGGGTCGAGGTTTGGTTTTTTCAGGAGGGGTTGAACAGCAGCATGTTTGTTATAATCAGTAAATCCTTTGTCGCCTACATTCATTGATCATCTTGTTGCATTATTTTAATGTGGGCATCAAATCGTTACCTTTCAATATATATTTTTAATTAATTGAATCAGCTGGTCAGGTTACTTCTTGTTGTGCCATTAACTCTAAAATGGTTATTGAATCAAGTGTTTACTTGGTAGGTAAAACTAGATGCTAAACAACTGTTAGAATACACCAGAATGCAGGAAATGGTAGTTTATTCAAAATTTTCTGGGGAGGACCCCCCCCCCCCCATCAGTGTCTAGACAAAAGTGGCGATAACTGTTTTTTTTTAGCAGATATTAGGCTAGAATTCATAGTACAGTAGTCAAGTCATTACCAACTCATACAAAGTGCTAAATGACTGTACAAGATCTTGCTTTGTCGTTTTAAGACTGTAGTGTTATTTTCAATATTGGACCAAAATGTATGTAACTGTTATTTCTCAACATAAAGGGACTTTGGTTTGAAACAGTGGCATGGACGGAGGCAGGCAACAAATATTAGTTCAAGGAATGCTCTAAATTTTAAATTCCGGTAAGCTTTTATAAGTTCCAAAATTGAAAACAAAAACCTCACATTTTTTTATTTTTTTTTTATTCACATACTTTCACAGATCCATGGTCAACAGTCACAGTAGCTCAGTACAAATGTGTTTAAAGGGGTTCAACCTTCAGCTGGCTGTCCAGTAACAGACATGTGGTATGTTTAACCCCACATCAGTGACATCAGAATACAATTATTAAATACACAAAACTGGATCATTACAATCAGCGACAATGGCCCAGTCTTATAACTACAGTGCTACATTTAACAAATATCCTCCTCGTTACACGAGCACACAGTTTAATGTTCAATGGATGCAAAATTCTCCATTAGACTTTAAAAAAAAATAGTTTGAACAGTTTGACCAGGACTCACCGTGGGTTAAAGCACCAAATATTTGAGTAGTTACAAACATAACAAGAGGAGATAAAGGCAGTTGAATTATATTGGATTTTCCCTCCATTTTAAATCAATCACAAGGTTCATACACACAATAAAGGTGAACTGACACTGCACGGTTATGTTTCAAACAGGGTCAACAACCTTTAGCACTAAAGGTACAGACTGACCAGCTTGCTTTGCTAACATGAAACAAAGAACATACTTTCCCTTGCAGGATACTTGTTGCTAAAAAGGATTCAAAAACTAAATTACTCAGTGTTGTAAAAACAAAAACATGTCCACAGTGAATGAGTCTGCTCCATAATGACAAGATAAAAGCTGCAACAGGTCAAATCAGCTGCTCCGTACACAAGTTGTTTTTATTTTGCTCTGTTGCTGTGTTGACCTTCCTGAGCACCACAGGGTTGAGAGCATTTTAATTCCCTCCCGTTGAGGATCTGGCACCAGCCAGAGTTTGAAACTCTGCCTGGAGCGGGACGTGACTTCACGCCTGTCAGCTGATGGAGATTAAACTAACTTAGGTGGAAGCACTGCTGCTTACATGTCCTTCTCATCACAACCCACTTTGTTATTTTTTTGTTTTTACTGCTCCTCATCCCCACCGTGCCAACTCAGCTTCTGCTCGTAGAAGTCAATGACCACCTGGGGACACCTGGCGCTCGCTTCACGGGCCGGCAGCAGGGCGACATCACCAGAGTTCTTCCTGAGGGGGGAGAGAAGGAAAACACTGAGAGGGCCTCACATTTTCAACAGCAGCACACACTTCTGACAGCTTAGACCTCAGAAACTTCTAATACCACCGAGTCTACACTACAACATACATTATAAAAGAAACTGCACAGTCTGTGAGAATGTTGAATTAATCTGTTGACATTTGCTTCCGAAGCTGAAACTGAGTTAAAAGCAGGACAGTAGCTAAAATGTAAAGAGAAAAACTGGCTAAAACTCTAGCCAAAAGGAGCAAAATGCTATCTAAAAGCTAAACGTAGTAAAAGGTTTGCTAAAAGCGAAAAGGAGCAAAATGCTATCTAAAGCTAAAAGTAGCATCAAAGCCAGAAGGTTAGCTAAAAGTTGAAAATAGCAAACAGCTGACTAAAAGTAGCAAAGTACTAGGTAAACAAAGTAGCAAAAAGCTCGACAAAAGTTAAAATAACAAAAAATGAATAGTTGTAATAAAATGTTAGCATGAAGCTAATCGTAGCCTTCATAAACTATGAAAGTATCAAAAGTCTAGCCAAATGCTAAAAGTAAAGGAACAGTAGCTAAAAGGTAAAAGTGTCAAAAGACAAAAACAGCAGGTACGATGAAGCAGATTTAAATAAAACAATGATTCTGAAGGTAATTAAAAATTGATTTCTGTGTGTGTGTGTGCGTGTGTGTGTGTGTGTGTGTGTGAGGGGAATGCAAATGAAAATAAATATTTAAATATTTATCTTAGATCCTTGTAGACTGTGTTTTTTTTTTTGTTTGTAATAATTTATATTTTTGCTATTTTTGGGACCTTGAGTACATAATTTCGTTCCACCTCGTGTACCACACATGATGCGAATTACAATAAAGAACCTTGAAAAAAAAAAATTTGCACAAACAATAGTCCCAGCACCCGTCTCCTGAATGAGCTGAATGTTTTCAAAGATGAATGGCTAAAATATCACCAAGTATTAAGAAGCATAAGACTGCAAACATCCAGGAATTAACAGGGAAACATTCACTATTTGCACACTTAAAAGGAGTATATTTAAAAAAAAAAAAACGAGGAATATTCAATGAAAAAAAAACTTTAAAACTAAATATTTTATGATTCCCTTATGCAACTACAGTATTCAATTTTTGTTTCAACTCATAAAATGACAGAGGAAAAGGACTTTAAAAGAAAAAATAACTATATTACTCTCCAAAAGATACTGCATTGAATTTTTGTACAAATTTAGCCAGTTTCAGCATTTTTGTACAGGACTGACAAAAAGCAAGAAGTATTTTTTATTTATTTACATATTTCTGTTGTGAACATGCAGGCTAAATTACATCACCTTCCAAAGTCCACACATTTGTTACACTTCTAAAAAAAGGTTTACTATCAAAAGAGCAGCGGACCTCGTGAATGATGACCTTTATTAGTGACCTGTCTGACCCAACTACAAGGTTTGTGACAGAGCAGCCTGATTTCTGTTGGACAATAAAATAACTTGTTTTAGAAAGAATCAGTGACGTTCTGAGTAATTTCAAGTTTGACTGGAACATTTTTCATTTATTTACAATTAATTGACAACCATCTAAAAGTGTTTTGACATATTCTGAATTATTATAATCACAATATAAGTCTAAATGATGATGTGAAAAAACTGAAGTGGGGCCTTCCATTTGAGAAAGCTCTGATTAAAATGTGTGAATCTTTTTGCACTTATTCACATTTTCTGTATGAAAGCTGTTTATTAAGGGGTGTAAATAAATACAATTGAAATAAGAATTGATGTCATTCCCTTAATACAGAAACACATTTTATCAACATACGAACTAATTCACATTAGGAAGATGAGGTCTGACCGTTAACTTTATTTTTTCTTTTTGCTACTTCTAAGTGCCTTTTCTTTTTACCGGTACTTCCTTCTTTTTTGTTCAAACTAAATTTAAGAAAAAAAATCTTGATCAAGTCATTTGGCCAAAAACAAAACTGAAATCATCTGAGTCCTGTTTGACCGACCAGGCAGATAAACCACAGACACATCAATTAAAACTACAACACAGTAGTTTTAAAAAAAAACTCAATCCAGTTCAAGATGGCCGCCACATCTGATCAACCTTAGCTACAAACATGGCTACACCTCACCTTACCTGCGGGTAATTCACAACCCACACTCCGACTGCCAACAGACGACGTGAGATACCACAATATCTCATGAGAATTCACATAATTTTTTAAAGGTTTAACCAAATTGGCTACACGTTTGTCATTTCTTGACATAAGATGATTTTAGTGTAAAACTGTCTTGGACTTGAAATGTCTTCATTAGAGGAATGCTAGGCTTTTAAATATACTTTGATGTTGAGTTGTTCTGTAACAAAAATATGAAACATAAATCTGATGCGCATCTATATTGCATGTTTGCTGCACTCTTAGAATCTGCATCTTTAAATGTAATTTTTTATTTATTTATTTGACATCATACATATAATTAACCATGTGCTGGTGTTTTTTCATGTTTAGGTTAAAGAGGAAGCAGCAGAGTTACCATTTGACTAAGAACATGAGCTCTCCCTTTCTGTCTGTGGAGCCGATGATGCATTCAGGCTCGAGGTAGGTGCTGAGGTTAACCGGGCCATCCGGCTGATCGCCATCTGGCCTGAGGGCGCTGCTGCTGTTGCTGCTCTGCATGCTGGACTGCAGGAGAAAAAAAACAAAAGTTGCAAAGGAAGTTAAAATAAAAAAGTTTCACATCAACACTGAGGACAGTCTGGATATGGATTTTTGGTACCACTTCCAAATAAGGGCTCCTTAATAAATAATGAAGGTGTTATAAATACATAACTCGTGTTTGTACACTTTATAAAATGTTGAATTCATTCATTCATTCAACCTTTATTTAGTCAGGTAAATCTTTTGAACCTCATGGGCTCATTTACGAAAGCGACCTGCTAAAACTAAAGAACAATGAACAGCAGTGGTAGAATTTCCTTAAACAATAAACAATCAAACAATAAACAATAGAAAACAAAAGAGAGAGAAAAAAATATATATATATATATATATACATATATATATATATACATATACATACACACATATATATACATATATATATATATATATATATATATATATATATATATATACATATATATATACATATATATATANTATATATATACATATACATATTCCTCCCCCTTAACAAAGTATCAAAAAACTAGCAAAACATTATAAGGTATATGTATAAAATCAAAGACAGGAACAAATCTGCATTGGTTTTTTTTTTGAATAATTTAACAAGACAGAAAACCCTGTTCATACGTTGAAGCAGGCTCACTATTTGGCAAGATCAAGTGCTGTAGGTTTATTAATTCAAGTAATTCCAGTTTATTACCAGTTTAACAGCTTTATTTCTTAACTAAATATTTTTATCTGACAAAAGACTTTGTAAATAGAAATGCTCATGCTTGATATTTAGAGGAACTAAACTCCAAATTAACTTTTTTTAGCTGATAAACTCCCTAGAATGTGTCTAAAATGTTGTATAGCACTATGTCTGTGTTAAGCTTCACATATTTGTGTGTATTAGTTTAAAGCTGCACTATGTAACTTTGTAGTACAGTCTGTAACTTTTCTAACAATATATTTTTAACATATTTCTTCACTCTGTCACTATCTACTGACAGACTGGTGTTAGACAAAGTAATCTCTGAAAAAAACTATAGTCCCCTTGCTTCTCTATCAGCATTTATAAAAACACTAAAAACACAGAGTGACCCGCCGTTAACCAGCCAATAAAAACAGAGCTTGAATTTGAATTTCAGCAGAGCAAGGTGGGCAGAGCCATATATGGCTCTGAGGGGGAGGGATCAGAATGCTTTGCCTGTTGAAAATATTTCTAAGTTCTGTGCTCTACAGAAAGTTACACATAGCACCTTTAAATCGGCAATATTTGATCTAAAAACGTGTTTACGGCAACCCTATGGGTTGAACATAGGTATTGCAGCTTAATTTTCTTATTGGTCAAGGACCGTTCACTCTGACGTGTCTTGTACACTCTGACGTCACAAAAGAGGTTCAAGCAGAGCCAATCCCCTGCAGAGATGGAAGGTCCTCGCTGCAGTTCATACCTTATATGGAAGTGGTACATTGCACGCCAGAAAAGTACTGCAACAACGCATATTATAGTTTTTGGAATGGCACTAGTTATTTGTATATTTTAACGTATCTATTTTAAGAATACTTTTCACGTCATCGTAACTACAGTATTTGGTTGTATTTGTTTTCTTATGGTGCGATGGACGAGCAAATCATGTATGCCAATTTGGGGCAGTGGTGTAGGAGCAGGTTTGGGGTCCGACAGACCCAGGTTTTAACCCCGGTCACGGCACACCGTGTAGTATTATTTTCTTTTTTTTTTCCCTAAAGCCTTTTGTTTTGGATAGATCGGGTGGGAATAGATAAATACATCTATTTATTTATTCTTTGTTTTTGCTTGCTGTAAGTTGTTTGCTAGAGTTTTAGTTCGTTTTAAGGCTCCGGCAAAGCTGAGCGTCCTCCCTATACTGTACGCCACTCTACATGCGCATTCTGTGCGCACGTGTTCACTGGCAGAGCTCTGCTTTCTTTCTCACGTTAAATGCTCGCGTTTTCACTCCAAATCCTTGTTGTAATTTGATCAACTGCGCGCGAAGCAGGACAAACTGAGGTCGCTGATTGGTCACTTGCTGACACGCCTACTGAAATGATTGACAGCTCGAGCAGGACAACCAGCTGGCTTCAGCTGTGGTCGCTCGGCTGCAGCCGTTGTGGTCTTTCTATCAGACCCGACAGCCTTTTGGATGGGCTAACATGCTAACGAGTGCAGCTAACGCGGAGCTAATGCTAATAAACTAATAAAAAGTGGGGAAAAAAACAGGGAGCGCTTTTCCTGCAGCCCACCAGGAAATATTTAAAACCTCCCGCAGCCAGGTAGGACCTGAATTCATTCATTTCAGTTATGGAGTGAATGGAGGAAGAAGCCATTACAGTACTTGACTTTTGGCAAAAAAACAAAAGAAAAGGCCCGATCAGCGATGAAGAAGGGGAATTTAATTCATTTGTGTAACATACAAAACAGTCCGGCGCCGGGGAAGTTTATGGTCAGACACCGCGCAAGCGTGCGCGGTCGTAAAAAAAGAGCTTTGCGCGTTCGTGCCCTGAGGGGCTGCGCGGGGCTACGCTTTTGCCTCAGCGTACGTACGTTGTACAGAGGCGTACAGGGAGTACGCGCAGGTCTACTGGGGCCTTTAGTTTGTTGCTAGAGGGGGCGTGAACGCAGCTCAACCACCCACCTCCTCCCCTCCTTGTCTCCCGACACTCCCATTTTCATGTGGTTTTTTGAATCGGGTCTAGGGGCGGAGCTACCGTTTCACAGTGAGTTGAGTGCCTCTTTAAAATGCAAATTATGATGAAATTAAGAAAACTAGTCTTGAAAAACAGTGAGCCTGCTTTATTATGTGAACAGTGTTTTAGACATAAATGGAAATGTTTACAGTATTAAGTGTTTACAAACTCAAATTATTTATGAAATATTATTGAATCCTTTAAAAAGGAGCCCTCACCAGGAAGTGGTATGGGCGTGCCCTTAAAAAAACAAAACAGGAAGAGTAACTTTCACTTTCGAGAGTGTTACAAAACCAACCATGCTTCATTTAGCTTCATGTTCAACCTTAAAACTGCAGCAGGAACTAACAAACAAAACAAAAAAACAGCTCAAATGCAGATTCTGAGTAATTCCAACAAAACATTCACGTTTCTTATTTTTATCAAATTATAGTAGCGTGTGCTTTCTTTCCTTAAACAAAGTTAGAAATGTCCACTCTCTGAATAACATGGAAACAACACGCTCAGAAACTTCCACCTCTCCGTTTCTCACACTCACAATTTCTGTCTCTTGCTCTGTCATTTCTTCTTTGGGAATGAACCGTGGCCCGTTTAGCTCTTCCTCATTCTCCTCTGAGAGAGGAGCGTCTTTCAGGAACTCCTCGATGAGCTCAGGACAGTCCAGGTTGTCCTCAGGCTCCCACGTGTTCTCTGCGCTGTGAGCACACAAGAGCGCTCGGTTAGGAGGAAACCTTCACTCACGACGCGAGTGGCTGATTGTGCAACAGTCTCACTCACTCTGTGAAGCCTTTCCACTTCAGGAAGTACTCCACTCTGCCGTTTGACACTCTGCGCCGGATTATCTTGTCCACCACAAACTCTTGGACCTCTGCAGTCTCCTCAGCCTTCCTCGGTTTAGCGGTTTGCTTCTTTCTCATTCTGCCGAGATGATGATAAAAAAAAGAACATGTATAAGATTAGAAAAACTGTAGTTTCTACAATGAGTGCTGAATGACTCTGCTTGAGAAGCTGAAACTATGTCATTGAAGTTAAAAGAAGCAAAACGTTGGCAAAAACCTAAAAGATGTCAAACATCAGCTAGAAGCTAACAGCAGCAAAATTCTAGTTAAAAGTGGCTAAACACTACCTAAAAGTAGGCTACAAACTAAACATAGCAAAATTGTAGCTAGAAGCTAAACGTAGCAAAAGGCTTGCTAAAACCTAAACGTAAATATATATGAAAATAAATATAATACTGTATGTGAAAATATAAATATATATGAAATAGCGTAATATGTATTGTATTAGTTAGAAAACTAGAAAGAGTTATTCATTTTGTACTGTTACTGGAAGATTATTATTGTTTAAACTGATTCTTTGAAAAAAGGGGCAGATATAAGATTTTTTTCTTCTTTCTGCTACCTTTCTCTTTTTTAATATTTTGTACGTTATCATTTATGGGATCGTCTTGTACAGTACAGTATTGTTTTTTTGTAAAAAAAAATTAACAAATTTAAGAAACATAAACGTTGCAAAATGTTAGCTAAAAACAAGACAAGGTAAGAATTAAAAGTAGCAAAAAACCAGCTAAAAGTTGCAAAAGGGTAGCTAAATACTAAAAGTGACCAAGCTAGCTGAATGTATCTGAAGAGCAGCTAAAAGCAAACTCTTTGCTAAAAGTGAAAAATTGCAAAAAAGACAGCTAAAACCCAAATATAGCTACATTTTAGCTAGGAACTTAAATTCATCAAGACTTGCTAAAAATAACAAAGGGTTACAGAAAAGTACCAAAAGCCTAGCTTAAATAAAAGCCTAGCTAAAGGCTAAATTTATTAACGCCTATAGCTAAAAGTTAGAGTATCAAAAGCCTAGCTAAAATTTAAACGTAACAGAAGTAGAAAAAAAATTGACAAGAGACCAGCTAAATGTTTGAAGCTAAAAGTAGCAAATGACTAAGATATGAAAAGTATCAAAAGGTTAGTTAAAACTATGAAAAAGCTAAAAGTATCTAAAATGTTGATCTAATCTAAATCTAAAATGATCTTGTATTGAACGCCTTTTTTGATTTATCATGTCCTGGACGACTGAGAATCTTCACCAGCATATCTAAAATGTAGCTAAAAGCAGGCTCAGGATTTGAATTAAATAAAAGGATGTAAATGTATTTCTATGTGGAAATGTTTGTAAATTGCAAAAAACAAGTCACAGCACATATCTCCTGAAGAAGCTGGATGTTTTGAGACATGAAAAGCTAAAATAGCAGTGTTCAGAAGTGACTAGATTACACAAGGTAAAAAAAATAAAAATGTGACTGCTGAGTGCGTTCACGCTGACTATTTAGATCAAAGTGTCAGATTTCTGATGTTAAAAAAAACAAAAAAACATTTAGATCCCGGCGCAGCTTTGATATTCCAACATGGCAGAGATGTCCTTCACATCGCTCCACCTGCCGTTTTGTTGTGGAGCATCACGCGACATGTTCACGAGGACCCTTCAGGTTACAGACACGGATAAAATGGCGCCTCTGTGATGCGCCACATCAAGAGATGATGAGCCGTGTGAACGTACGCTGTCTCTCTCTCTCGATGTTTACTTTATCTCCGCGGACAGTGCGGTGCTGCTCTGCGTTTCCTGCCCGCGCGCCCCGCGCCCAGCCGCTCGGTGAGTTCACGCAGAGGTCGTCAGTCGGCGAGTTTGAAACGAGCCGGACAACTTTTCATGAATGAGTTCACATTAAAGATGGCCGTTCCCCGTTGATGCTCTGAGGAAGTGGTTGCCAAGGGAAAAAAAAAAAAGGTCATGCCAGGAAAGCGAAAAGAGGAGGAGGCGGACACGAGCACCTCAACCGACCAATCAGAGAGCAGTCCGCCCAGCTCGCCCCTCCCACACTCCCTCACCCTGCCCCGGATGGGTTCTCCAGTCTGTGGGTTCTGCTCATCAGAACGTTATTGTTGTTTTTTAATAAGCAGTTTGGCCGCACTGTCCTTACAGTCAAGATAAAAAGCTTTTGAGTAAACAAATAAAGAAATGCATAAAATCTGTGTTTAAATGTACACTGCTCACAAAATTAAAGGGAACACTAAAATAACACATCCTAGACCTCAATTAATTAAATACAGTATTCTCATTGAAATTGTCAATGTAAATCTAAATTATTACACCATCTGGATTTGGATTCATACTCAATATGAAAGTGGAAAATAACATGACAGGCTGATTCAACGTCTGTGAATACAGGTTGTCCCCGATTTACGAGGACATCGACTTACGAGGTTCCGAATTTACGAAGTTATCATATTTAATAAAAATATGAAATAAAAAAATTTAAACATTTTTTTGTGTGTGTTTAAATGTTCTTAATTTCATGTGTACAGCACTTTGTTGCTGCAGTGGTTGTTTTAAAGGCTTTATAAATAATAATAATAATTATAACAATTATAATTTTTAATCATATTTGCGCAGCTTCCGGCGGTTTCCGGAAATGCCGCCGTGTCCATCATTTTACGTTTAGTTACAGTCTCGGCTGCTGCCAGCTGGCTTTGGAGGACCGTGTGTCCGATCAGGGTTGCCTCATACGGATAAATTAGCTGGGAACGCTCAGTGAACTCTGTGGACATCTCAGGCTGAGGCCCGGAGCAGCAGCCGCCGATCGCTCCCACCACGCCGCCCGACAGCCTTTTGGATGGGCTAACATGCTAACAAGCGCAGCTAACGCGGAGCTAATGCTAACGCGGGCGGGGACACCAAGCCGACAGGCTGCGAATAGGCCATCTGCGTCCGGTAGCTCGCCTCAATGTCCGCTTGGCAGCCTAAGATGTCGGGACACTGAGCTAACGCGGAGAAACAGCGAGCGCCGACACCCTTTTGGATGGGCTAACATGCTAACGAGTGCAGCTAATGGCAGGGGCTAACAACAGCTAAAGCGGGCAGCTTGTTTGGATGGACGAACACCGCGGAGAAATGGCTTTCAGTAAGTTATTAAACTCTTTTTCTGGCTCCAAATGTATGGAGGTCACATACTAACAGTCCTTCCTGTAAACAGTTTGGACTGCGTGGTGCTGCAGGAAGCTGCGGAGCTCGGACATGCAAGAGCTAACATGCAAACAGACGGAGACAAGCTGCAGCTCAAAGTAAGAAATTAAGTTTTTATTTTTTTATGTATGTTTTTTTATAATTACAGTATGTAGCTGTGTTAGGATAGGCGAAGTGCTTGGTAACTTGGTAACTGTTATGTATAGGGCTCAGAATAACGCATTACCTTTAAATATCCAAATGCATTTTGTTAAAAGACAAAGTTGTTATAACCTTAAGGGAACAGAGATGTTTGTAAAACCACAATTCAGAACTAGTTTGAAGGGACGTTCTACCTCAATCCAGGGAATTAGATTATGGAATGGCTTGGAGAATGTAGTTAAAAATGCCAAGTCAATGTTTACATTTAAGAAAATGATCAAAATGAATTTGTTAAAAAATATATATGAAATGACGTAATGTGTATTGTATTAGTTAGAAAATTAGAAAGAGTTAGTCATTTTGTACTGTTGGTGGAAGATTATTATTGTTTAATCTGATTGTTTGAAAAAAGGGGCAGATATAATAAGATTTATTCTTCTTTCTGCTACCTTTCATTTTTTTATATTTTGTACGTTATCATTTATGGGATTGTCTTGTATTGTGTTTCTTTTGTAAAAAAAAAAGAACAAATTTAATAACCATAAACATAAACAAACTGTTCATTACCGTACATGTACTGTATGTGTATCAGTGGCGGCTCATGCGGTATATACAGGCAGCCCCCGACCTACGAATTTTCATCTTACGAGCGCTTCGCAGGAACGGAACTCGCTCGTAAGTCGGGGACCACCTGTAGTCCTCAAGACAAGTCTAAATGAGGCTCAGTAGTGTGTGTGGCCTCCAAGTACCTGTATAACCTCCCAACAACGCCTGGGCATGCTCCCGATGAGACGGCAGATGTTCTCCTAAGGGATCTCTTCCCAGACCTGGATTAGAACAACAGTTAGCTCCTGAACAGTCTGTGGTGCGATGTGGCCTTTGTGGATTGACGAAACATGATGTCTCAGATGTGCTCAATTGGATTCAGGTCTGGGGAATGTGCAGTCCATAACATCAATGCCCTCATCATGCAGGAACTGCTGACACACTTCAGCCACATGAAGCCTAGCATTGTCATGCATAAGAAAGAACCCAGGGCCCACTGCATCAGCATGGTCTCACAGTGGGTCTGAGGATCTCATCCCAGTACGTTACTGTATAGCAGTCAGGGCACCTCTGGCTATCACATGGAGGGCTGTGCGGCTATACAAAGAAATGCCTCCCCACATACCATTTTATTTATAGAGCACTTAAAACAGCAACAAGGCCAACCAAAGTGTTGTACAAACAAACAAACAAACAAACAGGCAACACATAGGCAACATACAAAATGAAGTAAAAACAGAATACTGTATAGACATAAAAATGTCGAAGATAATAATGACCAACCTGTGTGAAGCAAACGGGTTCAAACCCAGATCATCTGGAGTTGAAAGCAACGGATTAGTAGTAAGTTTTTAAACGGGATTTGAAAACCGAGACGGACGAGGGGGCCTGTTTGACGAGCAGAGGTAACTCGTTCCAAAGTCTTGGGCCTGCTACAGAGAAGGCCCTGTCACTTCTGCACTTAAGATGAGTTCCTGGAACTGTGAGAAGTAACTGGTCCACTGACCCCAGAGAACGTGGTGGGACATACGGCTGTAGGAAAGATGTGGGGGCGAGACTGTTCAGTGATTTGTAGACTACAGGAGAATTATGAACTGGATTCAAAGGTCAAGTCAAGTCATCTTAATTTATAGAGCGCAGTTAAAACAGAAAAACTGTTATCAAGGTGCTTCACGAACAACATCAAAGAGATTTAAAAAATTACAGAAACCGTAACACGCACTAATGGTAAAACTATGAAACTAACAGCAGTAAAAATATAACAAAAATATATAAAAACAGCATTAAAATGAAAACACAGGATATACACTAAGTCAGCTCACACAGTATGAAACGCCATAAGAAAAGATGGGTTTTTAGCAGGGATTTGAACATGTGAAGGGAGGAGGCCTGCCTAATGTTGGGGGGCAGGTTGTTCCAGAGTTTGGGGCCGATGACTGAAAACGCCCAATCTCCTCAGAGCTTTAGTCGTGTTTTTGGAACCGCCAAAAGCATCTGATCGGATGATCTCAGGGCCCGCGAGGGAACTATGGTTCCAGCAGCTCTGAGAGGTAGAGGGGAGCGAGGCCATTTAGGCATTTGTAGGTCAACAATAGAATTTTAAAGTCTAGTTCGCATGGGGAGCCAGTGAAGGGAGGAGAGAACTGGTGTAATGTGCTCAGACCTACGTGTACCGGTTAAAAGCCGAGCTGCTGCATTTTGGACGATCTGGAGACGTGAGAAGGAGGCCTGGCTGATCCCAGCATACAATGCATTAAATACAGTGCAGTGAAGGTGAACCGGTAGCCAGTGCAGGGAGGCCAAGACGTGTCACGTGCTCTCTTTTGCCTGTACTGGTTAAAATCAGGCTGCTGCGTTTTGGACCAGTTGTAGTCGTGCAATAGTGGTCTGACTGATACCAAACAGGAGTGAATTGCAGTAATCAATCCTAGATGTAATAAATGCGTGTACTACTGTCTCCAGGTTATTTTTGGATAATATGGGCTTCAGCTTAGACAGCTGGAAAGAACAGGATTTAACATTCATGTTTACATGACTGTTGAGTTTCATGGAAGGATCCATTATCACTCCCAGATTTGTGACTCTTTGTTTTTCTGACAGGGCTAGAGCAGAAAGGTCAATGCAGTGGTTTGTGATCATGTCGTTGGGAGGGAACAACATGACTCCAGACTTCTTTTCATTGAAACTTAAGAAATTTAAAGCCATCCAGTCACTGATGTCAGGGACTATGACTGACCCACCACCAAACTGTTCATGCTGGAGTAGAGGATGTTACAGGCAGCATAACGTTCTCCACGGTGTCTCCAGACTCTGTCACATCTATCACATGTGCTCAGTGTGAACCTGCTTTCATACGTGAAGAGCACATGGCGCCAATTATGGCAAATCTGCCAATTTTGGTGTTCCCAAATGCCAATCGTCCTGCACAGTGTTGGGTTGTAAGCACAGGCCCTATATGTGGTTGTTGGACCCTCACACCACCCTCATGGAGTCTGTTTCTGACAGTTTGAGTGGAAACATGCACATTTGTGGCCTGCTGGAGGTCATTTTGTAGGGCCCTGGCAGTGGATCTCCTGGTCCTCCTTGCACAAAGGATGAGGTAGCGGTCCTGCTGCTGGGTTATAGCCCTCCTACCCTCCCTCCATGTCTCCTGATGTACTGCTTGTCTCCTGGTACCTATTCCATACTCTGGACACTGTGCTGAGAGATACAGCAAATCTTCTTGCCATCGCTCACATTGACGTTCCATCTTGGAGCTGTGCGCCGCTACTTGAGCAACTTCAGTGGGCTGTAAAAATATATATCATGCCTCTATGTGTGACAGCACTGACAAAATGAGAAAGTGACTGAGAGTTCAACCAGAAAGGACGAGAACAGAGAAAGGACCTGTGGTGACCACCTGCAGAATGACTCTTTTATAGGGGTTGTCTTGCCTCTCATTCCACCTGTTGTATCTATGTATCTATCTATCCATCCGTCCGTCCGTCTGTCTATCTATCCATTTGTCTATCTATCTATCCGTCCACCCGTTTAGCTGTCTATCTATCTATCTATCTATCTATCTATCTATCTATCTATCTATCTATCTATCTATCTATCTATCTATCTATCTATCTATCTATCTATCTATCTATCTATCTATCTATCTATCTATCTATCTATCTATCTATCTATCTATCTATCTATCTATCTATCTATCTATCTATCTATCTATCTATCTATCTATCTATCTATCTATCTATCTATCTATCTATCTATCTATCTATCTATCTCTCTATCTATCTATCTATCTATCTATCTATCTATCTATCTATCTATCTATCTATCTATCTATCTATCTATCTATCTATCTATCTATCTATCTATCTATCTATCTATCTATCTATCTATCTATCTATCTATCTATCTATCTATCTATCTATCTATCTATCTATCTATCTATCTATCTATCTATCTATCTTATCTATCTATCTATCTATC
>JBBPBX010020211.1:0-43604 GCA_038048925.1 Garcialebias charrua | reverse complement strand
GCCGTAAAGAGCCAATTGCTAAATGGGTACATCGAAATCAGATCAAACCTTACAAGGCGTTCAATGACTCCACAAAAGACAAAGATCTCACAAACTCACCGACTTCATGGGATAATAAGGTCGTCCAAACACAAGTTAGTAAATAAACTAATCAGGTTTAAACTACCATATTTCCCACCCTATAAGTCGCATTATCCAATTTGAACTTAGAAACGCTAAGCTAAAACCCACAACAAAAAACTAACCTTAACAACCGTTTAAATCCACGAGATTTAATTTGACCTCGGTCATAAAGTTGAGACCTGTTTTTCTTGTGTGTTGCACTTTGGAATCTGACGACAGGAGTGTGTCGAAGCAGTGAAACGTTTGTTTCCTTGTTGTTTAGTCATTACTGTTGTCATTAGTTGAGATATTGTTTTGGTTCTGAACACTCCCAGCCAAAAAGGTTTTGTATTAACATGGGTTAATGAATGATATGGATTTAACTATGCCAACATGCAGTTCGTTTTGTTAAATCTCAATCGTCGAAGAGTCAATGTAGTTTAAAGCTACTTAAGGTACAATAAACTACACTGGTCTCATAATTTCTAAATTGAACCGATTCGATCGTTTCTATTCTAGATTATCTATTCATTTTGATGAGTCTCGCCATAGACTTCAAAATTTATTAGGAATACCAAATCCTACGTCGTTCGTCTAAAAGACAACAGACATTTAGATCAAACTATATTTCATTTTTATTTTAGTTTAACCTAAACTAAGTAATGAATGGAGGAATAGTTTGGAATTAGAGGCCTTCGTTACAGAAGCCCTCCAAAATTTTATAGGTACAAATCCCTATATCTAATTTTACAGAATTGATCCACCCCTTAATTGGTAATTGTAGCTGATCTAAACCATGATAGCTTACATACCAGGTGCATATAGGTAAGGCTAATGTAAAATCCCAATCATAAGCCCACCTAAAAAACCACATAATTGCATGACACATAGAACCAGAGTGGCACTGACTGGAAACCAACCAGCCAACAACCTTCGATGTGGGACCTGCAGCTCCAACGCTTGGTCTTCAACCTTCATCCAAGGGTCGCCTCCTCTGCGTCAATCGAGGGATCCCCTCTACATGCTGATTATGAAAACAATTGTTGCTGATCAATCAACAAAACTAATCGTTGTGGAATTACTGCTGTGGAATTACCGCTGTGGATTATAAGACTTTGCTTTCCAAGGGATCACAGACTTTGTTTTCCAAGAGTTAACAGACTTTGTTTTCCAAAGGATTAAAAGCTTTCCGCAATGGGATTACCTCTGAACAGTATGGAATTTCCAAAACTTTATGGGATTATAATTTTTGATTTTTCTTTTCCACTTGCTGGATTACTTCAAGATCAAAGACAGTTCAAGGTTTCCTTTCGTGTTGGACCCCATCCCCAAGGACTGGCGATGGCTTCCAAAAGGGGGGAGATGTAGTGGACATGACCTTGTCCACTTTTAAGACACCTGTGTACTTTTGAACTGTCCAGTGATGACCTTTACTGACCACTCAGTAAAGCAAGACATTTACTACATAATCATTCATTTAGCTATAATCTGATAAATATAGTCACCAAAAGAGACTATTTCTATCTTTGATTTTATTCTAATGTGATCAAAAGAATAACTTTTGTCATTTTCATGATGTGTGCTTTTTAAGCTGTGTTATTCTGTGAGAGTTAAACTGTGTCCACTGCTGTGTTAAAGGGAAATATCGGGTCACAGAGACCCGACTGTTTTGTTTAGAAATAAGAAGACAGTTTAATCAGTTGTTTTTCATGAACAAGGCTCCAGCTTTCTCTGTCTGTTCCTAAACATTTCCCTCTGCTCTGGCTTTAACCTTGGGTATGATAAGGCAAGTGAACTCCTCTCTGTGTTCCTGTCTTTTTAAGTTCAAACTGTGCGAGAACGCTCGAGAGTTGCTGGGAACTTGCAAGAGATGTGAACTTTCCCAAGAGCTGGACACGTGTGGTCAAGAGCTAACGACCGGCGTCTTCAGCTAAGGACTGATAACAGGCTGTTATGAGTCTACGCAGTCTTTGAATGGACAGAGAGTTTGAATGGACGGAGACCTGAAAGCTCTCTGCCTTGCAGCTGGTCAAGCTTGGTCAAGAGCCAAAGACTAACTTGTCAGCTAGAACTGATGGACGCCTCCATCCAGTTCCCCGAGCAAAAGCTCCAAAGTTCTTAATGAACTTTCTTTGAGAAACATCTCGTCTTGAAGTCAGCCAGAAGCTGCCACATGTTTCTGACGGCTGACGCGGATCCGAGGAGACGTTGGAAGTAAACGACCAGTTCAGACGTACGAGGGCCGGAAGGACTCTGTGCACCTGGGAGGCTGGTAATATCTTTATCAGACGCATCGTCAAAAGGTAAAGCTGTTTACAAACGTACCTGGGATTTAGCCGAAGTCGGATGGAAAGTGTCATCTCTGGTTACACTCGAGATAAATAACTTAATCTCTCCAACCTCTTATTCCTCCTACTCTTTCCCCTCTCTATCTAAGCTGGAAACTATATTTTTAAGCTAAAAGAGCCCACAGACTAAATATGTTAACATCCAATATTTATGTCTGTTGTGTTGAATTTAAGTGTGCTGACGTATTTGAATTGAAAGAAAGTGAAATCATGTCAATCAAGTGTAATGGTGTTAATTTAGTTGATTTATTTTAAATAAATGATAGTGTCTCTTTGACATATCAAACTAAGTTAACGTGTCCATTGTCACTTAATGGCTCTGTTTATTTATCCATCATAAAGATCACAGAAATATTGAATAAACTGAAAAAGAAGAGAATCCGTGAATTTACTATTCAATCTGAATAAGTAAATTAATTAAGGTAAAAAGGAGGTCAGTATCAATATTGACCTCCTCATTAACCCCTTTACAATAGCTGATTACAAATCAGCTTATTTTACACGTGCGTAGCAAGGATTTTCTGAGGGGCGATCGGTTAAAAGATAGAGTGGACCTACAAAAAGCAAGTTGCCCAGTAGCTCAATTGGTTAAGCATTGGCTTGGCGCCCAGATCCTTTTCTCGAAGCTGGTTCGAATCTCACTCGGTTCGGTTAAAACTTATTTTACGTTTGTCTTTTATTGGATTAAAAAAAAAGGAGTTTCACAAACTCCTTTTTAATCTCAGTCCTCTTTTTTTTATCCAATAAAAGACAAACGTAAAATAAGTTTTAACCGAACCGAGTGAGATTCGAACCAGCTTTTGAGAAAAGGATCTGCACGCCAACCCAATGCTTAACCAATTGAGCTACTGGGCAACTTGCTTTTTGTAGGTCCACTCTATCTTTTAACCGATCGCCCCTCAGAAAATCCTTGCTACACACGTGTAAAATAAGTTGATTTGTAATCAGTTATTAACAAACATTAAACTCAGAAACACTAACATACGGTATATTCAGCTAACAAATATTTTTTAGCGGCGTCCCTTCTCTTTCCACACACACCAAGCGCGCACACTTCCCACCCACTTCAAGAGAACGCCCCACCCACTTCAAGGCCGGCTCTCCGGACAAGTGGGCACTGATGAAAACACGTTTGCCGCACGTAAGGCGGAAGTACGTAATCACCAGACGCGGATGTACCATATAGGCAACGAGGCCATTGCCTGTGGCCCCCAATCAGCAGGGGCCCCGGACCCGCCCCGCCCGGGCCAGTCACCTACATCCCTAACATTGGCCCTCATGCACGAACCGTTCGTACACACAGATTTGTTCTTAAACTGTGCGTACGAGTGATTTAGGATCATTTGCGGCATCCAACAATGTTTTCGTATCCTACGAATTTTTTCAGATACGAACAAAATTTACGAGTGGTCCAGACCTGTCGTATAATTTAGGAGCGTCAGTCTGCTGTCATCCAGACGGAATTCCTCCACGAATAACTGCATATTTCGTTACTTAGAAAATATTATGAGTTTAAAAAAGTCACGCGCCACAATTGTTTTTGACAATAGGTAATTCTGTTTGAATAATAATTATAATTTTAAGTTTAATTTGTCTCGGTATATAATGCGGTCAGCGGGAAGTGTAACCAGCTGCGACGCGTCATGGCTGAGCTCCTGCTTTTGGAGGCCTTAACACAGCGGGCCCTCAGAAGAGCCCGTGTATTTCGGGAGCGTGCTAATTTACTGGCAGAAAGTGATGAGTGGTTGTTGTCGCGGTTCAGATTGCCACGGCATGTGTTGCTGCAGATTTGCACTGCACTGGAACCGCAACTGCGCAGACAGACACGCCGATCAAACCCCATCCCTCCACACCTCCAGATCCTTACAACATTAGGAGTTCTGGCCACGGGAACCTTTCAAAGGGAGATCGGAGACAGATCTGGTGTGTCGCAGGCCTCGGTGAGTCGTGCGCTCCCCTTGGTCATCAAAGCCCTCCTCATATTAACACCCAGGTACATAAAATCCCCATACACCGCCGCAGAACAAGTACGAATTAAGACTGATCTTGTGCCAAACACCATCGGAGCAATTGATTATTATATCTGATTCGAAATATAACCTGCAGAATGTGGTTGCGCGCTGACCAGGAGGTGCGCGCATGACTCATTTGTGCTGCAAAACATGTTGGCACGCGTCTTGCAGCGTGGCATTTATTGCCCACTCCATCTCGGTAACGCAGACTTTTCCTTCTGTCCGTGCTGTGGCGAGACGTTTGTTTGAAGCCATTTTCAGATCAAACCATTTATTCTTGATTTCTGATACTGTACGACCCACGGGAGACACAACATATGCACTACAATATTAATATGATGTTAACTGTAGTTTCGAGACATTTTAAAATGCTTCTGTTCAAAAACACATCCGACACTTGCGGGGGGGGGGGGGGTAGCGGTGCGCCACGGCTCTTCTGAATAAGTGAAACTATAATGTAACACAGTACACTAAAATTAAAGATATTTGACCATCCGACACTTGCGGGGGGGTGGGGGGTAGCCACAGCGCGACTGAGAGCAGATCTCCGAACGCGTGAAGTTCCTCCTTTTACTTCTTGAGTTTGAATGAATGGACACTTCCTGCTGTCAGAAGGCAGGAAACGTGGCCTTATATGGTGTTTTGAGGGGTGGGAATTATGTAAATAACCCCTCGGCGTGCACGCGCAGCTGTTTAGAACAGGTGGGATTCATTAAATTTACGCAACCCATTTACACACGTTTCCTCAGGATAGAAGACTTTGTTGAATCTGACGTGGCATGTTCGTACGAACGCTTCGTACGAACAAAAGTAGGAGAAATTTAGGATAAAAATACGAACATTTTCGTGAATGAGGGCCATTGCTCCTACTTGTTAATGTACGTTTAACATAAAAATAATTATAGTTACGATGAAAACAATCATTAAAAACGCAATACAAAAAACGGTCAATTTCTGTACCCCCCTGCTACAATGGACTATCCCATCATGACATCACCGAAAATAGGAAGTGCTGTATGCTTGAGCAGGAAGCGGCGGGAAGAGACAGAGGAGAAGTAAAAAGATGAAGCGAAGATACGAAGTGGAGCGGAAAAAGCGTGAAAAAAACAAAACTTATGTTTCTACACTACCGAAAGTGACAACGTTTTTTAATGGGTCTAAAACTTCATCAACTGCTGATGACGGGCGGCCCATAAGTGTGGGGGGAACCGACAGGTTTCCAGGAAGAAGTAAATGCCGCCGAGGCAGAGAAGAAGATGAGGTAAGAGTTTTATTTTGTAGGTTGGGTAAAAGAAATCCTGACAGTAATCAGCTGAGACAACCACTATTTTCATGTTTTCTTTCTGTATCAAAATATTAAAAGATATTCGGCCTAAATCTTCTGACTTAAACGAGGAGAGATAGAGGGGATTTTATATTTTACCTAGCTCCCTCCCTACCCTGCTTGTTTATTATATAAATATACAGACTATACATTGAATAGAATACTGTAGATCTAAAATATTCCACAGTTATCTATAAAAAAAATTCTCACCCATTTTACAAAATATTTGACTGTTAAAACTTCATCAGACTATCGTTGTTTTGTTATTTGGTCCATAGTCTAGTTAAACCATAGTTTAGTTTGTAGCAGGTCGCTTTCGTAAATGAGCCCTCGAGGCTCAATAAGATTTACCTGACTAAATAAAGGTTGAATGAATAGTCCCTTCATTAATTACATTATAAAGCACAGCTTATAGCTTTCAGAGTAATGCAAAAACGTGTTTTAATCATGACTGGTTTGCTTTGGACAGAAATGCCACTGTTAGTTTAAAACAACAGAATCAAAAGGCTAGGATTATTAAATTAAATTGTTATCTAAAATGTAAAAATTTATATAAATGAAAAGTGACATTATTCAAGTCATTTAGTTTACAGTCTGTGTAAGTCTTAAGGTTTAAAAAGAAGTCAAAACTTTCAGTCTTAATTATGGAAACTTGGATAAATGACAGCCTTCACATGTATTAAATGTAATAATGTCTTATTTTTCCTTTTATTTCCACCAACACTAATATATTTGTTTTTTTTTTTCAGATGCAGTCTTTAAACATGCATCATTAAAGACCAGAAACAAGACAGAAGACAATTTTCATAGAAGTCCAGCTGAATAATCAAGGTAATTCATGATCACTTAATGCTGTAAAAGGTGTCTCATGCCTGGACATCTTGCTGTTCATATCGAGCCAGTGTGTGAATTCATCTCAACTACACACACTCACTTTTTCACATTGATCTAACAACTGTTCCCTGTTACAGAATATGTAATATAACGTTAAAGGTGCAGTCTGCAGTTTCTGTAGTGCAGTCTGTAAGTTTTCTAAAAATATATTTTTAACATATTTCTTCACTTTGTCACTATCTCCTGACAGACTGATGTTAGACAAAGTAATCTTTGAAAAAACTATAGTCCCCTTGCTTCTCCAGGTGTTACTAAAAGCATTTCTAAAAACCCACAGTGACCCGCCATTAACCAGCCAATAAAAACAGAGTTTGTAACCAGCCAATAAAAACAGAGCTTGAATTTGAATTTCAGCAGAGCAAGGGGGAGCAGAGCCATATATGGCTCTGAGGGGGAGGGATCAGAATGCTTTGCCTGTTGAAAATATTTCTAAGTGCTGCGTTCTACAGAAACTGCAGACTGCACCTTTAAAAGAATTAAAGTTGTGAAAATCTAATTTAGGAAAATATATTTCTACTGTATTGCTCACATCTACCCTCCTCTCCATTTGTTTGTGTTTATTTAGTGTTTTTGAATTTTGGTGTAAGACTTGATTTAGAGCCTTTTATTGCAATAATAAAACATGTTTTGCAAAAAGACTTTAAAGGATAGTTGTACCTCATTAAAGTAGAGAAAAAAATTGTTGTTTTTATTATCTAGTTCCCAGTATTAGAGTATAAACATGAAAATCTTTGACCTTCAGGCCAGGGCCTAATGCAGCGTTTCTCAAATAGTGGGGCGCGCCCCCCTGGGGGGGCGCAGTACGATGCCAGGGGGGGCCCGGGCTCTTGTGACCCAGTTTTGAATTTTTTTATTGCGCCGCGGAACTAAAATACCTAGGCGTGTTTCAGCACGGCGCTATTATCTGTAGCACGCGTAGCATTAGCTTCTCGCCATAGACTGTTTGGGAAAGTTATGGCTTCCTTGTTTAAAAAGACGAGCGCAAGTTTCATGGAGCTGTTGTTTCATGGAGATTGGTGCGAACGTGCAGAGGAGCGGAGCGCTCCGCCACGAGAGAACAATCTGCAGCTGCAGCACGTTTTTTTTTCAACACGTCACGTTAACGGACTTGAAACAACTTCATCCCAATGTGAACGTCTCTTCTAAAAGCAAGAAAAGCAGCTTGTTGCTAACAGCAGCATTTAAACTTCCATCAGGTAAATCAGAACGGTCCAGATCACAGTCGCAGCTGTAGAAGTTTTAAAGCTCTGGGTTGATGTGCAGGCTTTAAAGTTCGTGAGCTCCGCCACAACATCCATCATGTCAACACTTCAGACTGTTTTGAAGCTCCGCTCCAGAACTGAAAGTAACAAAGTTCATCACTTTATGAAAAAAATTAAATTGATGTCAAGCCCTGGAGCTCTGATGATGATGATGACCGAGCAATTTAACCACCTCATAACAACCGTTCAAGAAGAGGTATTGCTGTTTTATTAATATTATAATCTATATAACTTTTTAATATAAAATTATAATCTTATTAACTCTTTCTTTTTTACCTCTTTGTGTTCTTCAGGGAAATCCACCACATCACCTCCAGTAGAAGTGTGTGACTGAACTCTGAACTTTTCCAGGGACACCCTGATGCATGCTCAATAATCCAGGTAGAAAAATCTAAAAAAAAGCTAAGTCTGGTCCTCTTCCAGGGTCCCACCTGGGGGAGCAGGTCCAAGAAGAAGTTTTAAGTACTGAGGACAAATTGCACTACTTTTATATAACTTTTTTATATCTACACTACTGCTGATATATATATATTCTTTTTACTAGCCTTATTGCATATGTTACTTTACCTCTGCACACCTGCTTCTGCAGGACTTGGTGGCTGCAGAAGATGTCATGCAATCATCTGAATCATCTGTCCTGGAATAGGCACATCTAAAACATTCAGAGCAGGGAGGCCTGAGGACTTGAATTGAGAATCACAATTTTATATACAAATTATACTACAGTGGACGTATAATAAACATTTTTCTTTTTAACCCTCTTTTGGTATATGCGAGGTTATCACAGCCACCGTATTTATAGTCGCAGCGGAGAGTAGGGGGGCGCGGACCGGATTCTTCTTCCTGGGGGGGGCTTAACAGAAAATAATTGAGAAGCACTGGCCTAATGGTACATTTAGGCTGACTTGGGGGAGGGCCCCTTTACAAAGGTTTGCCTGGGGCCCCAAAATGTCCAAGTCCGCCACTGGTAATCACGCAAACCTGAAGGCTAGACCGTCCCATTTCAGCAGTTTCGTCCAGCCCACCCGGCCTTGTGAGTGCGTGGCCTACTCGGCCCAGCTAGGCCAAGTATGGACCCAGCCCCTGAATTGAGACACAGCCAATGTGTGGCTGTGTCTCAATTCAGGGGCTGCATCCTCATGAGTGCGCATTTGTCGGCCGCATACGTCATTGCCCCGCGCGGAGGACTGTCCCAATTCGAAGACTCCTCCTCATGCGGCCGAGGAATGCAGCCTACTTCCTGCCGAAATCCAAGGATGCATCTGTGAATCCTTCAAGACGGAGGCTATCCCAGAATTCGTAGCGCCAGCAGAGATTTCGCGGGGGGGTGGGACTTTCTGCGTGCAGGGGCAGGACTGCTGTGTGCTGTTGAGTCATCAGCTCGTTCAACCTCAGCGCAAGCTGAATCTCATTAAAATGTAACTACAGAAACGACTAAAAAAATATTTTTTAGCTGAATATATATTAGTGTTTCTGAGTTTACTGTTTGTTAAGAACTGATAACAAATCAGCTTATTTTACACGTGCGTAGCAAGGATTTTCTGAGGAGCGATCTGTTAAAACTCAGAGTGGACCTATAAATTGCAAGCTGCCCAGTAGGTCACTGCGTTAAGCATTCGGTTTGCATGCAGATCCCTTTTTCAAAAGCTGGTTCGAATCTCACTCGGTACGGTTAAAACTTATTTTATTTACGTTTGTCTTTTATTGGATAAAAAAAAGGAGTTTCACAAACTCCTTTTTTAAAATCTCAGTCCTCTAAAACTTATTTTACGTTTGTCTTTTATTGGATAAAAAAAAGGAGTTTCACAAACTCCTTTTTTTAAATCTCAGTCCTCATATTTTTATCCAATAAAAGACAAACGTAAAATAAGTTTTAACCGTACCGAGTGAGATTCGAACCAGCTTTTGAAAAAGGGATCTGCATGCAAACCGAATGCTTAACGCAGTGACCTACTGGGCAGCTTGCAATTTATAGGTCCACTCTGAGTTTTAACAGATCGCCCCTCAGAAAATCCTTGCTACGTACGTGTAAAATAAACTGATTTGTAATCAGTTCTTAACAGTAAACTCAGAAACACTAATATATATATACAGTACATGTATTCAGCTAACTAATATATTTTAGCGGTGTCCCTTCTCTTCCACACACACCGAGCGCGCAGAACTTCCCACCCACTTCAAGAGAACGCCCCACCCACTTCAAGGCCGGCAAACCTGAAGGCTAGACCGTCCCATTTCAGCAGTTTCGCTCAGCCCACCCGGTCTTGTGAGTGCGTGGCCTACTCGGCCCAGCTAGGCTGGGTCCTCATGAGGACGCAGCCCCTGAATTGAGACACAGCCTGTGTGTTCAACAGTAAGATAAAGTCTGTGAAACGCCATCTGGTGGTTGATTCTTGAACTACAGCAAGAGCTGTGCATCGCTCTGTAGCTGTGTGCTGCCATGCTACAGTATTTAATAAAAAAGTTTTTTAAAAATCTTTCAGAGTAAATATCTTGTTACAGCGTGGACATCCGTGGCTTATAGACAAATGCAGAATATATATGTACAATTTTAAAAATATATATAATTTAGTGCGCGCGGCTTCTATTCAGGTTCACTCAGTAGTCAGGAAATGACGGTACGTTCCTTCATCCGGAGTCCATTAATGGAAGAAAACAACAGTCAAAGTTCGTAGTGGATCTACAGAAAGCTACAACAAAAGAAGAAACAAAACTTACAATAAATAGTCGGCTGTGTCGGTCTCCTTTTGAGGCACATTAGAGTCAAACAATGATTCACCCAGCTCTGAAAGAAATTAATGTTAGTAAATTAAAAGCATAAAGACAACAGATGCTTCAGGTTGTAAATGTCAAGCCCTCACCTGTGCAGTCCTGAACATCTTTGTCATTCGTCGCCTCAGAACTGTGATCTTTTCTTCTTTCTTTCCAGTCTCTACATTCATCTTTCTCCTGGTGACGTGAAATAAAAAAAATCTAAATGACTCATGACAAAGAATAGCTAAGCCATATAATAAGAACGGTTTTCTTACGTGTTCTCGGTGTTTGCTCTTCTTCTTTTTCACTGTATGTCTGCTCTGATCAGGTTCTATCAGAGGAGATGGGGGGCGAGCAGAGTCTGTTTTAGGTGGTTCTTCTGGGTCTTTAGGTCCCTGTTGAGCAGAACCTGTTGGCTTTAGTCGTTTAGCTGCTACTGCTTCCTGCTGACAAACTGCTGACAGGGAGTCCAAGAGTCTTTTTGGATCGAGCGAGTTTCCTCGCCCGTCATCTGCTTTCACTTCTGTGTCTTTCAGAGTCGCGTGTCTAGATGGCTTCAGCTCCAAGTTGTCTCTTGCCGTTTTGCTCGACAAGTGGGATATTCTTGGCTTCCTGCTGGTTAGAGAGTCTGTGCAGTCCTCAGCGGGGGCAAGTTTTGGTTGGTGTGCTGGTGAAGAGTTGGGGGTGTCTCGAAGCGGGCTGACCTGGGCCTCGGGAACCGTGAGGAGGTTTTGTTGTGGTTGAAAAAGTCTTCTGCAAAGAAAACAACAGCAAGAGTTTCCCCCGTTATTTACAGTTTCACTGGTGACAGCCCAGAGGAAAACGTGACAGTGGGACTCTGGAACCATGCTGATTAAGATGTCATCTATGAAAATGTAATGCATCTTCTAATAGAGTTACCATATTTTCTGGAATATAGGTCACATCTGAATATAGGTTGCACCTATGTCAAAATGTGGACCGTGTTTAGCTCTGCTGCAAATGTCTGCCACAGGAGCGCACAGCAAGGCTTTTAAGAAGATTAACACTTAAAAACAATTATTTGTTTGATAAAAATTATAGCAAATATGTGTCTGAGCTGAACTTTTCTTTAAAAAATGAATAATTTTAGCAGGATAAACACCTAAAAAAAAAATATGTTAGCTGAGTATTAGAACAGACCGTGTCTCTGAAACTGTCGGTGAAAACACCTGAATTCACCTTTTCACTGAAGCTCTCAAGTGAATCTCCTTTTCTCTGAAAACCCACAGTGAAGGACAACATGACTGTTTTATTCCAGTTTAGTTGAATTAAGAGACACAAATCAGAAGAGACTTTCTTTAATTTGTGTTAATTCAGAATTAATCAACACAATAACTTCATTATACTGTATTGATCATGGTTTATGCTGTTAAGGCGTTGATAACTTCTTCATATAATGAGTCAAACTGTATGTTCTAGTCAGAAGAACAAGTCAGAATAATCTGTTAGTATGTGTTTGAAATGTTTAAGGACAGAGGGAAAAGTCGTAGACTAAACTGTCGTTCTGTCTCATTTTTCTGAAAACAAATCCATCTGTTCTCAAAACTGATTGTTTTGTTCACACCTGAAAGTCTTCTGACGTACGTACTATTATTCTCTCCTACCCTGAATGACCTTCATACGTTCCCCCCTCTCACTGGTGAAACAAACCAACGAGCGAGCTGAACGTAACTCTGGTCACACTTCCTTCTTAAGGTGACACTTCCTGTTGGCTCGTCAGAGTCAAATGGAGTCTGGAGTGAGTCAACTATGAACTTTTCTCTTTTTGAAGCTGATAATGTCCGACCATGAGTCAAAGGGTCCGCGTTTCTCAGCAAGGTTCAACAGCAAGCTCGCTGTGGAACCGATTTTGAGCTTCTAAACTCAGAATACAATGTGTCCTCATCCAAGAACATTTTTATTCTGAAAAGCCAACCAGGACGTGCCGTTACTACGGTCCGACTTGACGCATACGTCTGGAGACGCTGAAGAACGGTAAACAGATTGACCAACTGGACCGCGGGAGACTGACCATCTTCACGAGGTAACAAAGTCGTCAGATGCTTTGCCAAGTGTACCGACGTTGTAGCGGAGATCGGCCGGAGAGCTGCCATGCTTCCTGGTTAAAAACACACCACTAACTCCTTCCATTTTCTTCCTCCTAAACTTTCTCCTTAAACTTTATTTTTAAAGCAAAACTCTAAGTTAATGTGCAAGCAGAGATAAGTTACAAAGACCCATAACTTGTGTTCTGTCGTTCCTATGTTTAAATCTGCTGAACAGTTAGTTATAGGAAACCTGATCGATCAATCCATGTAAATATGTTGTGATTGTAATTTAATGATTTGTTAATTAAATGATTCATCTACTGGTGAATCAACATAAGTTAACGTTTCATGTCTTTACATTTCATCACTGAGTCATAGAATTATTGGTATTAATCTGAAAAAGATGAGAACCCGTGAATTATTGATGATAATTTGTGTCAGTCTAAAATCTGCTCAAATTTACATCCAAGTATAGGTAAGTCAGCAAACTGACCTCTTCTCATATTTTATTACAGCTGACATTATTGTAAGAGTGTGTCTCAGTTTAATTTTTGTTAATAAATTATTACAAATCAGCTTATTTTATAAAAAGCCATAAATAGGTCGCACCTGAATATAGGTCGCAGGGCATGCAAAAATGATAAAAAGCTGCAACCTATATTCCGGAAATACGGTATATATTTTTATCCTTAAGTGTCAGTCGTTAAAAGTATTTAGACCTGAAACTGATCTCTACACTTTACAAACAGGCCCCAAACATCTTACCACGTTTAGAGCAAAGGTTAAATAACAAGACAACTGTGCATGACACATTTTCACTGCTTGTCAATAAACTATTCTACAGCAATCTATAGCAATGGCCCGGACAAGCACAGACCTTTGACCTTGGTTTGTGGGAAAAAGTTGACTGCATCTTTCATTTCCTAAAGCTTTATGCCTGTTCTCAGTGTTTACCTGACAAGAATGCGTTTCAGAAGTTGCTGGTCCCCCGTGGAGTAGCCTGGCCAGTCTTTCTGCAGCTCCTTAAAAAGAATGTCCTTCAGGACAAACGTCCGGTCTCTGCCACTGGGCTGGCCCACCTGCAGACAAACACATCAAGCCCCACACTCCTGAAAATGACTCAGCTTCAACAAGTGTTTCCTGAAAAGTAGAGATGCACCGTCTGATATTAGTATCGTGCAGATATCAGAAAAAAAAATTGTGATCAGGTATTGGTGACAATGTGATCGATGATACGAACAGGAGCCGATTGATGTTTATTTTTAAATACCTGCCATCCAAGCTTGTGAAGCTACTGGTGTGTTTAAATGTGCTGTACTGGTGCAGTTTTCAATACGTTTGTAATTCAGTACATTTATGTCTGCGTTTAAAAACAAAAAACAAATGTTTTAAATTAATTCAGCACAGTTTTTCTAAATCAGATCCGTGTCGACTGATCCTAAACCTCATATATCGATATCAGGAGTGAAAAAAGTGGATCGGTGCATCCCTACACAAAAGAAAACCTTCCTCACCTCCATCATCACAGAGTCCAGTCCGTCTTTGTCTCCTCCTGTCAGTCCATCTTTCTGCAGCCTCAGGATCAGCTCGGGCCTCTTGTACGGCCTCAGTGCCAGCAGGTGCATGACTCTCTCCCTGAGGGGCCTCTCCTGGACACCCTCCCCAGTCTTCTTAGGACCGGGACCCTTCCTCTGCTTTGGCACACCCGCCCCGCTCTTAATGCTGCTGAGGAGGGGGTGAGATGAGTGTTTGGGCTTGGTCAGTTTGGCCAGAGCCGGGGCTGGAGCTCGAACCAGCACCTTCTTACCTGCAGGGAAATATAAATAACTTCACGTCAACAAATACAAAACATATGCATTTAAGGCTACATGAGATGAGACCCAGGAGGGAGTCTTGTTTCCATGATCAGACGTGTGGATGAAAAACAGAGCAGGGCTCGGTTCACCTCATCAGAAGCCACAGTCAGGCTACAAAGATGCACAAATACAACTCAACAGCAGCCGTCTAATTTCAGATGGAGCCACACAGTTGTGCAAGCCTGTCATGAGTAAGCTCCATGGGTTTTTTTTTCAACTTCCCCTGAACTGACAGACTCATCAAACCATGCACGTAAACGTGTTTGTGTGTCAGCGTGTGCTTTCACTGAGAAGAGAACAGCAACTGTTCAGAAGGATGTGGTTTGGTGGGGCAGATAAAAAGACAAATCACTGGTTTTACTGTAGGACTGCATCTAAAACATACAGTATACATGTAGTGCATGTTTGGATCAGGCTTGTAGACGCAGTGCTTGTATGTGTTGATGGACACAACGCATGCAGGACAAACAAAAACACATTGTTTACTACAGCTGTTGCCAGAGCACCCGATGCTTTACGCTGAATGTGTTTTCAGATTAGACCAACAGAACATTGTCTTTCCTCTTCGCTGCAGTTTGTTTTATAACCGTGCGCACTCTTGAGTGTTGTCTGAAATTACTTGCCCTGGTAGCGTGCGCCGTTTTTGATGACAATGGCCCCTCGGCTGCGCGTCTCCTCCTCGGCCTGAGCCAAGCTCTGACGAGCCTTATCGTACGAGTCATCCGTCGCGTTCACCGTCATCTTCTTCTGAATCACCCCGAGACATGACAGCTCCTCAGCAGCACTGAGGGGAGGAGGAAAGCTCAGACGCTCAAGTCTCTCTTTACATCTTACCAATGTTCCCAGTAAAACCTGCTTTTAGGTCCTGAACAAGTAAAGGCGAGGACGACGTTTCCCCTGAGATCAACTCTTAAAGGGTCTCTGCAGAAAAACTCTCAGGGTCGAATTAAACATTTTTAAAAAATTCAAGTTTTCTCAACATTTATAAAATTCTGTTCCCTGCTTTCCATGATGTGTACAGTCAGGAACTATGGAATATTCTGGCAATTAAAGCCAACGAGTCACTAAAAGCAGGTGATTTTCCCACTGGAAGCTAGGTCTGTCACGATAACAAATTTTTCTGTGCAATTAATTGTCTCAGAAATTATTGCGATAAACGATATTGTTCAAAATTTACAATAATTAATAATTATAGTAAATTTAAAGGTATTGTGACATGATGTTGGAAATTTGCATTTTTGTCACAACATATATATCTTATATCATTCAGCTCTGTTCGTTTTTGCAAAATAAATTATAAATATATTAAAATTTCATTCCAAGTTATGGTAGTTTTTTTCTCTGGGACACGCTCCTAAAACTCTGCGCATTTCCACAAAACGTCATCGTGACGTACACGTGGGCACTGGGCATAAGGCGGAGCCTTGCCCGTTTGGTGTTTTAACTGCTTGCCATACAGATTCTTTTTCTGAAAGATCGCCTCTTTTTTTGTGTAACTTGAAAAATGGCGTCACGTTGTAGCGCATTTGGGTGTTCTAATATCAGCAGTGAACAAGTGAGCATTCACAAATTTCCAAAAGATGAGAGACTTCGACAAGAATGGACAAGTACAGAGTTGAGGGACCTATGGGTTCCTACCAGAGTCGTATGTCTGCAGCGACCATCTTACTGCTGATCAGGTAACATCTGTAATTTTTTTTTATTCAGGGAGGGTTTGAGAGTTTTGGATGATTTACTGTCTTAAAATGATAGATCCCAAACGCAATCGGGACTCTGTTAGCTTAGCCCAAGAACAAAGAAGCCACATCACGAAGCTAACCCCACTTAGCTACTGTGTAAAAAATAAACTGTGTCTAAATCACTTTTCAATTGATCGAGACGAGTGTCCAATAACTGTATTTGATGAATAATAACCCTTCGATTGCTTTAATACATTCAAGTACTAACAATAGGTTGTGTTTGTTCGCTGCTAACACACTAGCCGAGATACAGGAGCAAACACACGTTGCTATTTATGTATTTTTAAATTATGTCTGCGCGATCAAGTAACACCAGTAAGTTTTTTTATTCAGGGAGGGTTTATTAATGAGAGTTTTGGATGATTTAATGTCTTAAAATGATAGATCTCAGACGCGATCGAGACTCTGTTAGCTTAGCCCAAGAACAAAGAAGCCACATCACAAAGCTAACCCCACGTAGCTACTGTGTATGAAATAAACCGTGTCTAAATCACTTTCAATTGATCGAGTGTCCAATAACTGTATATGATGAATAATAACCCTTCGATTGCTTTAATACATTCATGTACTAATAGGTTGTGTTTGTTCGACATGCTCCGCCATTATTATTTACATGCGCGTTAAGCAGCGGCTACCCACGGGCACGTCACGATGACGTTTTGCGGAAGTGTGCAGATTTTTAGGGGCGTGTCCCAGAGAAAAAAAACTACCATAACTTGGAATGAAATTTTAATATATTTATAATTTATTTTGCAAAAACGAACAGAGCTGAATGATATAAGATATATATGTTGTGACAAATGTGCAAATTTCCAACATCATGTCACAATACCTTTAAAAAAATGTTGATTTGTTTTGAGTGTAGTACATTTTTTTACCACTGGATGGCAGTATAAGACTGTTTGAACCAAAGGATGGATAGTGAGGGAGCGAGTAGCGTCTCTAAAAATGGGAGGGATCCCCTTGACGTGACATGGGCTCTCTCTCGTTCCTGTTTTTCAGTTCTCAAAATGGCAGACACTCGTGTGGTTTGAGCAGCTCTTTAGCATTTGTCACACAAAGCTTTTACAGAAATTTCTGGTGTATAGGTCGCACCTGTGTATAGGTCGCATTGTCCAATTATCACCAATATAATTATAATATATATTATATATATAATATATATTATAATTAATCCTTAGATAGGTCGCACTGGTGTATAGGTCGCACCTACGTTTAGCTCTGCTGTAAATGTCTGCCACAGGAGCGCACAGCAAGGCTTCTAAGAAGATTAACACTTAAAAACAATTATTTGTTTGATAAAAATTATAGCAAATATATGTCTGAGCTGAACTTTTCCTTAATAAATGAACGTAATTGTGAAATGAGCTGGATTTTAAAATTTGTTTTGCCGAAAGTGATAACAAGCCATATATAGGTCGCACTGGTGTATAGGTCGCAGGCCTTGAAAAAAAACATAAAAAGGTGCGACCTATACACCGGAAAATACGGTAATTAAAAAAATCATTAAACAAGTTCTCAGCTTCTTTTTGCAGAGAAAAACAACTTTTTACACGAAGACGTGTTTCAACCGTGAATTGTGGAGCTTCAACAAGACGGAACGTTTACTCCAGAGGTCGGCGAGTTAGCTTAGCTCGTAGTTTAGCTGCCTTTAAAAGGAGCTGTATGTAACTTTTCTAACAATATATTTTTAACATATTTCTTCACTCTGTCATTATCTCCTGACATACTGATTTTAGACAAGTTTTTTTTTTTTTCTTCTTTCGGCTTTTTTCCCTGCGTTAGGGGTCGCCACAGCGAACTGGTCGCACGAAGATTTGGCAGTTTTTACGCCGGATGCCCTTCCTGACGCAACCACAGACAACCGAGCAACCACAGCCCTCTGTGTGGAGCAGAGAGCTGATATCTAGGGTTCCCAGGGGAGCAGATGGTGTGGGTTAAGGGCCTTGCTCAAGGGCCCAGAGAGGGGCAGATGAGGGTGGAGACAAGTGTGACCATTTCACGTACCCCACCCACATCTTTGATGTTGTCGGTACCGGGGCTTGAACCGGCGACCTTCCGATCACAAGCGCACCTTCTTAACCTCTGCGCCACCACTCCCACACTGATTTTAGACAAGTAATCTCTGAAAAAAACTATAGTCCCCTTGCTTCTCTAAAAGCATTTCTAAAAAGCACAGTGACCCGCCGTTAACCAGCCAATAAAAACAGAGCTTCTCACTTCTCACGCTCCTAACCCACGCCCCCGCCTGTCCCAGCCCCAGCGGCCGCGCAGGTTCTCGTTCAAAGCATTGCAAAGCGATGCAAAACTGTTTTGTATGTGACACAAATGTATTAAATTCCCCTTCTTCATCCCTGATCTGGACTTTGCTTTTGTTTTTTTGCCAAAAGTCAAGTGATCGCTTCCTCCTCGCTGAGTCCATGACAGAAATCATAAGGAAATGAATGAATTTGTCACGAGCGAATTAAACTCTGGTTCAACGTGGCTGCCGAGGCTCTGCTGATTTCATGGTGTTCTGGTGTGCTGGACCAGCGCTCCATGTTTTTATTTTTTAGAACGTTTTATTAACATATAAACACAGAACTTCGCAGCTGCTGCGACAGGACATGAAGGGAAGGCGGAGCAAAGGAAGCTGCTGCTCAGCGAGGGGGAACAGAGGGGGAGCAGAGCCATATATGGCTCTGAGGGGGAGGGACCAGAAATGTGTCTCTGTTCAAAATTTTCCTAAGTTCCAGCGTGTTCCAGAAATTACATACTGAACCTTTAACGATCCAAAATAGTGATTTTAGACAGTTAAAACAAATTCTAAAGTGAAAAGAGAAAGGGAGGGGTCAGTGAAGAGCGGAGTTGAGCTTTTTGTCATCCAGTGTATTCAGTAGAAAGAGAGACGAAGAAACGATAAAGCCAATAAATGAAAATGAGGTTGATAATTTCATTTATCATGCGATTAATTGATTTAGTTTATTGCGACAGGCCTACTGGAAGCATTTGAAAATGTTAAAAATGCATAAAAATATTCACAAGTTGAGCATGCATCAGGGTATTCACAAGTTACCTCAAATTAAGTTGCTGCCGACAATACAAAAGTTTTTTGTTTTTTTTAAACTTGTTTTTTAAATCTCTGATGCCTTTGGCAGCTTTTATGTGAATCAAACCCTTTTGTACTGATCAAAGTGAAGGCTATATTTATGTCTCTTCTGACATTTCATTGAGTTTTACCCTGAGCCGTGGTGTTTGATGCAGTCAAAACTTCCATGTGGATTGTCACGAGCAACATGAGTCACTCCAAAGGTGAAGATCCTCACTTCATCACTAGTTTCTGAACAAGGGATGGTGATTCTCTATGGGGAGAACACAAAACAGCAGAGATTGAACATCTTTTTAGATATATAAAATATATGGAGCTAATTTACTGACGTCTTGTATGTGAGCAGTAGGTTCATCTCACCCCTTGATTTCCACTGAAACAGATGGTAGGATGTGAAGTGCAGCCCTGAAGGAAAACAAAAAAAAAAGTTTGTGAAGAGGCTTAATGCTACTGACGTTAATGCAATATGTAAATGAAACAACATTTAGTAAACAAATGTTCTACAGAAAACACATTTAAACCTTTCAGCAGATGATGAAGTGACCCTGAAGCGGCATCATGCTGATGGGAGGGGTTCACAAAAATGACTACGGTAACTTTTTGGTTATTCACACATTTGCACGTGTGAACACCGTTTCTTTCTAGAAGCAGATGTGCTTTTAACTCTTTTTGTTTGTGGTTTAACATCTATGGAGGCTGCAATCAAAGGCAGCTGAGCTTCTTTTTTGATTCCTGAAGATGTTCTGAATGGGAAGATGTGAAGTCAGTGTATATGTTTATAAATTTGAATGAGTTATGAACATCTTCATAAACCAATAAGGAAGTGGATTCAACTTGCTGGGCCGTCCTTACCCTGAATGACTGAGACTCCAGCAGTATATGGTGACTGTTGATAAATGCGGTAGTTCCATCGTATCTTAAACCTCCTACATTACATGACCTACCTGTTAGCTTCATGATTTGTTGCTCAAGTTAGTATGGATTACATTAAACAGCAGAACTGATTCAGTTTACAGCTTCCAAAAAATATAAGCCGTTGCATTAAATAAAAGCATAAGGCAATTATTTATTTATTAACCTTTATTTTAACCAGGCAAATCCCATTGAGATCACAATTATCTTTTGCAAGGGAGGCCTGGACATGAAGGCAGTCTAACACACATGTTTTTGGTCTGTGGGAGGAAACCGGAGTACCCGGAGAAAAACTCACACAAGCACAAGAAGAACATGTAAACTCCACACAGAAAGACCCCAGGTCCAACCAGGGATTGAACCCAGGACCTTCTTGCTGTGAGGCAACGGTGTTAACCACTGAGCCGTCGTGCTGCCAAATGATTTGCAAATCTCACATTATTTTATTCACAATGAACATAAATTGAGCCCAACCGATATATCGGTATGTCTGATATTTTAGGCTGATATAGACATTTGGGGACCTATCGTATCAGTGATAAGTGGTCCATTATGCACCACACACTTCTCATTTTCACCACTAAAATGCTGGAAACAAGCCATGTCCTTAGTTGCATAAGGTGTAATTGTACAATGTATCCAGCAGAGGGTGCATGTGGACTACTTTCAAGTCATGGCCGTTCACTTTAAGTTGCACTTTCAGGGCAGTCGACGCAGCGAGCAATACTGTGTAGAGTATTTTGCTAAACAGAGCATGACAAGTTTATTTTAACTGATATGTAAAGTAAAAAAAAAATCAACAATAATAAATTCTCTTCAATCCTCCAAACTGCTTGTCATTAGCTACACGCCTCTCAAGTTAGCAAGCTAACGTTTAGCATAGGTCTTGTAAAAAACTTTATCCAGAACAATAAATCTAACGTAGCAGTGTAACGTTTTGTCAACCTCAGTGAAATGCACTGTTTTTCCGAAATATTCACTTCTCAACAAAGAAAATAAACTCTGCTGCGGTCTATATTAACGTAATTAGATCTTCACCATACATGATGACTGTTTAAACAATGAACAGAGAAGTGTGTTTCTTTGTTTAATTTATATTTTTGTAACACACTTGATAACTTTATGGTGAATAGTGGAGGATAGAAAATGTTTCAAGACTCCAAATGTTAAAACAGACTTAAAAGTACCGGTAGTAGTTTTCTACGATTCATGGGGGTGGACAATGCTAAAATATTTTCAACCATTATATCGGTTATCATCAGCATTCACCTTCCCCACCCAGTGTCGGTATCAGTGATAGCCAAAATTTCCATATCGGTTTGGTTCCGATACTAAATGTTAAAACTACAATACTGATATTTATTAGAGAAAAAAGGGTAATTCTGAATTTGATTGCAGCAACACGTTGCTCAAAAGTTGGAAAAGAGTGATGTCCTTTTCATGGGCGTAGCCAGAATTTTACGGGGGGCGGTTCGTTTTAAATGAGAAGTTGACCAACCCAAACTAATGTGCCTGGATAGGTCAATGGATATAGTGTTTGCCTTCAGTCCCAAAGCTCATGGGTTCAAGTCCTGCATGGTACAACGTTGTTTTTTTTAATTCATTCCAGATTAAAAAAGCACAAGAAAACTATTTACAAAACAGCAAGAAATGAAAGGAATCAGACGAAGAAAATAATCTTATCTGCCCCTTCTCAAACTATTTTTTTTCAAACACTCTTTTATTGGATAAAAAAAGAAGAACGTGTTAACCACAGGCATATTAACTACTTTTTTTATCCAATAAAAGACAAATGTAAAATTAGTTGTTTGAATCGAGTGTTTGAAAAAAAAATTAGTTTGAGAAGGGGCAGATAAGATTATTTTCTTCTTCTGCTTCTCAAACTAATTTTTTTTTTCAAACACTCGATTCAAACAACTAATTTTACATTTGTCGTTTATTGGATAAAAAAAAAAGGTATTAATATGCCTGTGGTTAACACATTCTTCTTTTTTTATCCAATAAAAGAGTGTTTGAAAAAAAAAATAGTTTGAGAAGGGGCAGATAAGATTATTTTCTTCGTCCGATTCCTTTCATTTAATGCATTGTTTTATTTCTTGCTGTTTTGTAAATAGTTTTCTTGTGCTTTTTTAATTTGGAATGAACACAAAAAAAAAGTGTTGTACCATGCCGGACTTGAACCCATGAGCTTTGGGACTGAAGGCAAACGCTATTTCCATTGACCTATCCAGGCACATTAGTTTAGTATTGTCAACTTCTCCTTTAAAAGTGGGCGGTTCGTTCGAACCCCCCGAACCCCCCTTGCCTACGCCACTGTCCTTTTAACAAAAGTCTAAAACATCTCGAAAGTGAAGAGACCAGAGCCAAAGGGACCAACGCATCCCCATACCATCAGAGAGGCAACCTGTTAAACTGCGCTGCTAACAAGCTTAATGGTCCCACTCCTCTATAGTACAGAGGACATGGCATCCATGGATTGCAAAAATCATTTAAAATTTCTTCCCTTTACCTTAGTCCTGAGAAGATGGCTGTGTTTCTGGATGGTGTTCACATCTGAAGAGCATGAAGCAGCATTTGTTGATTCAATCAACCTTTATTTAAACAGGTTAATCCCATTGAGCCAGGAAAATTTTTCTGAAATTGTTTCACTATTTTTAGATGCAGTTTTTTGTAGACTGTGGACATCTGCCCATAGACTGAACCTCTCTAAAATGGTATTTTTATACCCAGTCCTCTGACTGACCTGTTACAGATTAACCAAACTGTAAATATTATTCGGAACCCTTGTAGTCTTTTGCTGTCCCATCCCAACTTTTTGGGATGTGGGGCTGCCATTAAATTCTAAATACACAATTTTCTAAAGACAGGAACGTTTCTTAGCATGCATACTTGATATGTTTACAATGTTTCCTTGCAAATAGCGTATGGGTTTATGAGTTTAATTTACATTTTACACATCATCCCAACTTTTGAGGAATTTAAAAATTGATCATGTTTGCAGCAGAAGTTCAGTTTTAAGACAGCATTATTACAAGTCAGAAAGGATGCTGATCATGTGGTGTGCGGCGCGCACACCTTTTAATGCCTAATTATAGAGATGCACAATATTATCGTAATGGTATCGGCCGTTAATATTAACATTAAAGTTCAATATCGGACAACAGCCATTCCATCAAAATACCTCACCGACATAAAAGACACTGTTTTTGTATGACAACCCAGTGACTAGGATTCCTGCAGAACCAGCACAACGCAATGACGTCACACACGCCTACCTGATCTCATGGCGGAGAGGAAAATTCAAAATGTCGGCGGCGTGGAAGGGTTTTTTTTGTTGTTGAGGATGTCGGATTCTGAAGATTTGTGGACGTTGAGCCTCGCTACATCATCCCCAATCAAAAGTATTTTTCGACGTAACCTTACCCCAGTTACAACCATCATTTCTGACGTAATTGAGAAGCTAGTTAGGTGAGTTTTACCACAGACATTTAGACGTCGTGTTAGACCCGTTAGCATGATTGGTTAGCATGATTGTACAGTAAATGGTAAATTGAGCTTTATATAGCGCTTTCCAGCCCCCTTTGAGGGGCCCCAAAGCGCTTCACAGTACCAGCCATCCACCCATTCATACACAGGTAGCGGTAGACTGCCATGCAAGGCGCCAACCAGTCCTACCGGGAGCAACTCGGGGTTAAGTGTCTTGCCCAGGGACATTACGAGGTATGCCGTGAATGGGGATCGAACCAGAGACCTTCCGGTCCTGAGCTGGCTGCCCTGCCTCTACACCATCTCGGCCCAAAGCACAATGGATACACAAAAACTTTGATGTTAAAAAGGTTGTCCTTCGTGCACAGGAGTGCAAAGGATCCCACACTGCAGCTAGGAACCTGGAACAAGCCTCCACAAGTGAGACAGCATCGCAGGTGACTAATGCTAATAAATAACATTTAACACTTTAAATTTAATATAAGTTAAAGTGCTATGTATATCATATGGCTGTTACTGAATATATGTTGCCAGCTCTTACAGCTGTTGCACAATTTTTGTAGCAAATAAGCCTAAAATAAGAGGACTATGTTCTGACAAAGGAACGTATATAAAATATCGGTATCAGCCAAATAAGTTTTAACATATCTGATATCGGCAAAAATCCAATATTGTGCGTCCCTACCTAATCAGTCATTAAAAGGTGGAACAACAGCTTTGGGTTTTGAAGCCCAGCTATTATAATCACACTTTTTTTTTTTTTACAAATAAACCAGCAGCAGTTTGGGGTGTATTTATCCTATAAATGGTTGATAAAACATACAAACTCTTAATGCTTTAAGTCATTCTAAATAGCCTAAACAGCACTCTATTTAGCACACTAGCACTCTAAATAGCATGGATCTCTTAAATGAAGAGATCCATGCTATTTAGAGTGATGCTACTCCCAGTAGGAAACATTTCTCACTCCAGGAAATGGGTTTATTCACTTCTTGCCACTTAAAGGTGCTATGTGTAACTTAAAGCTGCAGTATGTAGCTTTTTTTATGAACATATTTCTTCACTCTGTCACTACCTCCTGACAGACTGATGTTAGCCAGGTAATCTCTGAAAAAAAATTAAAAAAAATATTGTCCCCTTGCTTCTCCAGGTGGTAAATAAGCATTTCTAAAAAGAAAAGGTGACCCGCCATTTTCCAGCCAATAAAAACAGAGTTTGTAACCAGCCAATAAAAACAGAGCTTGAATTTGAATCAGCCAATAAAAACAGAGCTTGAATTTGAAATTCAACAGACCACAAGGGGGCAGAGCCACATATGGCTCTGAGGGGGAGGGATCAGAATGCTTTGCCTGTTGAAAATATTTCTAACTGCTGCAGTTCTACAGAAACTGCATACTGAACCTTTAAAGGTGCTATGTGTAACTTTCTGTAGAGTGCAGAACTTAGAAAAATTTTCAACAGGCAAAGCATTCTGATCCCTCCCCCTCAGAGCCATATATGGCTCTGAGGGGGAGGCTCTGCTGAAATTCAAATTCAAGCTCTGTTTTTATTGGCTGGTTAAGGACGGGTCACTCTGTGTTTTTAGTGTTTTTATAAATGCTGATAGAGAAGCAAGGGGACTATAGTTTTTTTCAGAGATTACTTTGTCTAACATCAGTCTGTCAGTAGATAGTGACAGAGTGAAGAAATTTGTTAAAAATATATTGTTTGAAAAGTTACAGACTGCATTACAAAGTTACATAGTGCAGCTTTAAGAGAACTGGTACAGTGTAATGTCAGCATCAGCCGAGTCTGAAGACAACAGTAATAAAACAAGCATTTACTTCACAGACCAGACCTTTCCATTATTTAAACAGAGCTCTAAGGTCATCACATTGTTCAAGCAGCTTTCAACATAACAGCAACCTGAATGACAATATCATAAAAGGCTGCCGGCGTAATAGCCTGCAGGAAAATGAAAGGGTGATGGCAAAGAGGCACGCTCGCCGCACGGATGGAAAGTATGCAGTGACTAGGATCTGACTGACCTTTTCCTGGAGGGGATTTGTAAATCCACCTGTTGATGAGTGCACAGATTGAGGCGGCTGCCAGCACAGAGTCTGGACATTTGTACCTTGATTGTCCTGGATCTGTGCTCAGATGAGTTCTGAACAGCCACATTTTTGCTGAATGTGCAGAAACAGTGTGTGTCGGGTGTTTCCCCTGCTCATGGTGTCTCATCATAGCATGACTGCAGCAATGTGGTTTTATCAGAAATGACGCGTCTGTGGCTTCACCTCTGAGGAGTTTCCTGTCACTATTACAAGGAATTACTACAGAGGAAGTGCACAGAAAACTTCCAGCAAGTGTGTTTACAAGAAATGTTCAATGTTCAAATCAAATATCCGGAGTTTAAAGTGGGGCTAAACTCCCTGTGGATCTGGAACTCCGCCCCAAGACGAAATTCAAAAAATGCAACAAAGTGGGAGTGTCAACAAAGGAGGGGGAGGCGGGTGGGGGCTGAGCGAGGAGGTGTGGCCAGGACGAGAGACCGTTATTGTTTCTGAATGTTAAAATTACATTAGTAATAAACAACAAGCAACAACAAAGAATAATTATGTACTCACCCGATCTATCCGAAACAAAAGGCGTAAACAAAACAAAAAAAAGAAAATAATACAAGATATGCCGTGACCGGGGTTCGAACCTGTACCCCGGGTCTGTCGGATCCCAATCCCGCACCTACACCACTGCCCTATCATGATATCTACACATTCCTCTCGTCCATCGCAATATAAGAAAACAAATACAACCAAATAGTTTCGATGACGTGAAAAGTATTCCTACAATAAATACGTTAAAATATACAAATAACTAGTGCCATTCCAAAAACTATAACATGCTTTGTTGCAGTTCTTTTCCAGAGTGCAATGTACCACTTCCATATAAGGTTTGAACTGCAGCGAGGACCTTCTCATCTCTGCAAGGGATTGGCTCTGCTTGAACCACTTTCGTGACGTCAGAGTGAACAAGACACGTCAGAGTGAACAGTCCTTGACCAATAAGAAAATTAAGGTGCAATTCCTCTGTTCAACCCATAGGGTTACCGTAAACACGTTTTTACACCAAATATTGCCGATTTAAACTAATACGCACAAATATATGAAAATTAACACAGACATACTGCTATACAACATTCTGGACACATTCTAGGGAGTTTAACAGCTAAAAAAAAAGTTATTTTGAGTTTAGCCCCTCTTTAAGTGTCCATCCTTCCTCCATGTGTCATTTTTAAGGAAGGATTAGCTGCATCTCACTCACTGTGCAGCAAAACTAATATTAAAAATGTGATTTTTTTTTCTTCCTAAATGCATTCCCTCCCACAACCTTTCCTTTCTTCTGTCCTCGACACTGATGATCCTAATTCCTGCTACAAGCTGCACAACACAGAGCAGCGTGGTGTTATGCAACATGTGTTCCCGGTTCTACAAGTGGCTTTAAGGGAACACCGGGGAACGACTGAACTTCTGCTGAAAAAATGAAACCTCACCGACGGAGCTTTGTCTCGCCACTTCCATCGTTTAAGTCTTTATCAAAGTGGAACGACTCCTCCACATTAACTGAAGGTAAATAACACAACAACCCACCTCGCTGCTGCTGCTGCTGCTGTGAAACGCTCCAACAGCTCTTGCCGCGCTGTCAGTGAGTTTGACGTGAAAAACCGAGACGTTGCCGCCGACGCTCGGTTTACCGGCGGTCAGTCCGTAACACCGGTTCTCCTTCAGCGCCATCACGCCGCATTCCCTCCCGCCACTCACAATTCTTCCGAACCGAAGCAGACCGACATAAAGAAGCAAACATGGACAGGAGGAGAGCGCTCCGAGCAAGGAGCGCCTCCACTGCGCGCGCCGAGCGTGACGTCATTACGCTGATCCCAGGCCTGATGTTATTGGTCGAGAGACACTTACGTACGGCTTACGTAACCGCTTCTGTTTTTTTCAGTCGTTTTTCTATTATGGCAGGCCGTTGTAACATATATTCAAAGCGCTCAGCAAATTAAAAAACAGCCTTTTTCATTGAAAATGCGAGTGAATGCTGAGTGCTGCTTGTTGAAGATGAAGCGGAACTGAAATGACCAAGCCAAAAACTAAAATTAAATAAGCAAAAGTTCAAATGAATTAATTAGTAGGTACAAGCTAGGCTCTGCACAGCAGTAGCTAAATGCAAAACTTTGCAAAACAGTTGCTAAAACCTAAAAAAAAAAAAAAAAAAATTAGCCTAAAGCTGAGGGCAGCACGGTGGCGCAACTGGTAGAGCCGATGCTTCTCAGCGAGAAGGTTGCCAGCTCAAATCCCAGTTCGGGGGCCTTTCTGGGTGCAGTTTGCATGTTCTCTTTGTGGATGCGTGGGTTTCTCCAGGTACTCCGGTTTCCCCCACAGACTAAAAGCATACATGTTAGACTGATTGGTAATTTAAATTGTCCGTGTGAGAGAGGGAATGGTTGTTTGTCTCGTTCGTTTCCCTGTGATGGACTGGAGACATGTCCAGGGTGTAGCCCGTCTCTCGCACAGTGATGGCTGGACATGGGCACCAGTGACCCCCGTGACTCAAAATGGAAGAAGCAGGTAAAAGATAATGGATGGATGGATGTTAAAGTTTGAGCACACTCATTATCAAAAATAAAAAAAGGCGTTCAATACAGAACAACTGGACTTTATTTGGAACAGAAAACGTTTCGCTTCCCACCCGGGGAGCTTTATGAATGAGTGATTTCATTTACATAGATTCAACAGATTTCAATTTACATAGGTTGGTGCGTGTCATCTCAGTCTGTTTATAACTTCACTCTCTCACAGCCTGCTCATTGAATTGATAAAGCTCCCCAGATGGGAAGCAAAACGTTTTCTGTTACAAATAAAGTCCAGTTGTTTCTGTATTGAATAACTTTTTTGATTTTATCATGTCCTGGACGACTGAGAATCTTCACCAACTCATTGTCAAAGGCTTTAAGAATTTTTTTTTAAATTCTTTCAAATGAAAGAAAATGTAAAGAACACAACAAAACCAAAAGTCAGCTGAAATGTTTAGAACAAACTGCACATTTAGATCAATGAATGATTGAAAAAGCTGAAAGACTACTGAATGGACAAAAAAATATAAATATATACTGTAAACAGAAAAGCAACAGTGTGAATACTGATGCATGCACATGTGTGTGCCTTCCATGTATGTCATGTTCCAGTAGTCCCTTTCTCACCAGGATGTCCTGGTTCCACAACATCTGACGCCGTCGCTGACCTTGTTAATCCGGGGAGACGTCTGAGTCGACATGGCTTTATTATCATGTCTCTCACTCAGTGTGTAACAATGCGTAACCATGATGGCTCAGAGGTTGGCACCCAGATTTTAACGTTTAACCCATGATCTTCTTGCACCAAATTCATGTGACTGCAGCAACTCAAGTCTTGAAGTCAAAGTAAGAGACACCACCGAATGGTGGAGAATGGCAGGGCTAAGATACTGGGGTCTTCTAGATCCAGACTTACAAAAACGGCTAACAAACCGGACATTGTGGTGGTCGACAAGCTGCAGAAGAACAAGTGGTGATAGATGCAATCCCAAGTAACATCAGGAAGAAGAAGAACAAGAAGCTGGAGAAATACTCAAGACTGAAGGAGAAAATATAGAAGTTGTTTCGTTTCGTTTATTTATTCATTTCATTTTCATTTCCATTTAAAAAAAAACACAAACACATTTTCAAAAAAAAAAAAAAAAACATAAAATGAAGGGAAGCAGAAGAAGAAAAAAAATTCTCATCACATCTGCTCCCTCTTAGACAAAATCAATTCTAACTACTGTATCAATTCAAACAATAATCATTCATATAATACAGCAAATGCTTAGCTCATCAAAATTTCATGTTTACATATAGTAGACATAGTAAACATAAATCAGTTATATATATCTTTTCAACAAAATAGTTTTGATCTTTTTCTTGTATATTAACATTGACATTAGCTTTACATCATCCTCCAAACCATTCCACAGACCAATTCCCTGAATTGTAGTAGACCAACCTTTTAAACTGGTCCTATACTTAGGTTTAACAAAAATATCTATTCCCTTCAAATCATAACTACAGGTACTCTTCCTTTTTACAAAATATGCTTGAATGTTTGATGGTAGCAAGTGATTCTGAGCTTTAAACATAAGTTGAAAAATATTATAATCCACCAAATCCTAAAACTTAAGTAATTGCAATTGACAAAACAGAACGTTAGAATGGTGACAATAATTATTTCTTGTTATAATTCTTACAGCTCTTTTTTGCAAAATAAAAACAGGCTTTGTTATGGTTTTACACGCTGTACCCCAAACATTGACACAATAAGTTAAATGCGGGACTACAAGAGTATTATAAAGTAAATATAAAGCATCATTGTTCAAAAAGTCCCTTACTAATCCCTATAAATCTCTATACAATACTGCATTGGACTTAGATATTTTACTTTTTACATGATTGATATACGGTACTGTTTCCATGACAGTCTATCATCAATAATTACACCCAGAAACTTTACTTCATTCACTTTATCTTAACACCATCAATTTTGAAAGAAAAATCCATAGGTATCTTTTTTTTACTAAATATCATGAAATTAAAATTATAAAATCCAGATGACCAGATTGAGACTTATCAGATATCATGAAATTAGTTTTATCAACATTCAATGATAACTTATTTAATTTAAACCAATCCTGTATTTTAACAATTTCCTTGTTTATCAACTCAAACATTTGTTCCATATCTTTACCTAAACAAAAAAAAGTTGTATCATCAGCAAATAGAACACTTTTGAGAATGAATGTCACATACTTTAGTTAAATCATTTACATATAAAATAAACAATTTAGGTCCAAGTACTGAACCTTGTGGTACTCCACATGAAGTTCTGCACAAATTTGATCTCGTTTCATCCATCTGTACAAACTGCTTTCTATCCCTCAAATAACTGCTTATCCATTGTAAAGCAGGACCTCTTATACCATATTGATTCAATTTATCAAGCTGAATGGTGTGATCAATAGTGTCAAATGCTTTTTTTAAATCCACAAATGTACTTATACAATGTTGTTTCTTATCAATCGCTGTAGTAATTTGTTCAATTAACTCCATAAGGGCCAAAGATGTTGAACGATTTGATCTAAAACCATGTTGATTATTACTTAAAATATTGTTTTTACAAGAAATGTATCCAATCTGGCCATAAACAATTTCTCGAGAATTTTTGAGAATTGTGGCAACAGAGATATAGGCCTATAATTACTGAATACACTTTTGTCTCCATTTTTAAACAATGGAACTACTTTAGCTATTTTCATTCTGTCTGGGAATATTCCTTTAGAAAATGATAAATTACAAATGTATGCAAATGGCTCAATCACATGACTTATTATTTCCTTTACAAGCACCATATCCATATCTTCACAGTCCTTTGATCTTTTGCTGGCAAATTTATTAACAATCTTCTTTGTGGTCAACTCAAGTCAAAGTCCCAGTGGTCATTGGATCACTCGGTGCCGAGACCAAACAGGAAGAGTGGCTCCAACAAGATCCCAGAAATAACCTCAGAGATCTCTGTCCAGACAGACTGTTCCCAGGATCAGTCCTGGGAACAGTTAAGATACTGCAAAGAACCTTGTAGGCCGCCCAGGCTTCTGGTAGAGGACCCAAGTTTGAAGTAGAGTGGAACTCCACATGAGACTTTACATTCTCCTCTAACCATAGTTCTGTTTGTTAGAGGCGTTTAAAAATTCCTTATGTTTTAAACTTTTTCCTTTAGGACAAGTGTTTTTTTTTATATTATTATTCGGTGGAGGAGACGCCTAATTCAAAACAACATACACACATGTATCTACAAATTTATTGTTTGGTCTTTCATTTCATGTCCTTACGTCAAACTATGTTGAACTTGCAGCTGTCCCACTTTGTGTTTTCATTCACTTTACTCGTGTTTTCAAACCGGGTGAATTACGAGAAGTCACAGTTTTGCACAAGTCCGAGTGGACAGGTCTGGTTTTACTGCTTCGTATGAATATTCAGTGACGTTTGTCTGAGGTGCAGTGATGAAGCCTGTTGAACAGGATTTCTATGATTTTATGGGGCTAAAGTAACTCTTTTTTCTTTTTTTCTTTTGGAAGAGTTTTGATTAGTTGCATCAGGATTGAGGAGAGGGTGGTATGTGGTGGCACAGTTGGTAGAGCTGCTGCCTCTCAGCGAGAAGGTCAAACCTGGTCTGGGGGCCTTTCTGGGTGGAGTCTGCATGTTCTCTTGGTGCATGTGTGGGTTTTTTCCAGGTACAGTACTTCTGTTTCCTCCCACAGACCAAAACATGCATTAGACTGACTGGTGTAAATCGTACTGAAGTCTCCATCTGAGATTACTCCGTCTGAAGTACACCTTTTTAGTCCACAAGACACACGGCGCAGAGCCCGCTGCAGTTTACAGCATGGCCCAAACTGCATATACAGATGGTTTTCAGACAAAAATGAGGTCATGGCAGCGATGAACGTGTAGGATTTTACAGATTGTGGCAGCAGACAAGTCAAAGTGAAATAACAACATTGCGGTCAAAGTGTGTTTCTGGACAAACACATCCACAAACTTCTGTCCTATTACGCAATACAGTACTGTACTGTACTTAGCGCAGACCCCTGTGAGAAAAGTTTCGGCCCAGACCTTGTGTTAAGAAGGGTTGGGTGGTGAAGATGCTCTGCGAACAAAATGACAACATTTTTGTCATGCAGCCATGGCAATGAAAGGGATTTCTGTGCTCTGGATGGAGTAGCAGGGCCCTTTAGCAGGGCCCCTAATGCCTCCATTTATTATAAAAGTGTCAGAGGTTGAACAAGAATCTGTAATCCTCAAAAAAGTCCTGGACCTGACAACATCTCTGGCAAGGTTCTTAAAAATTGTGCCTCACAACTAGCACCAGTTTTTACAGATATTTTTAACTATTCTTTGAGACACCATACAGTTCCTTTATTATGGAAAACATCCATAATTGTGCCGGTGCCTAAAGTTCAAAGGTCATCAGAGTTAAATGATTTCCGTCCCATCGCACTGACATCTCTTGAGCGTATAATTAAAAAAGGCCTGTCAAACACAGCATCTTCTAGACCCACTACAGTTTGCATATCAGCCCTCTAGAGGGGTGGATGATGCTGTTCTGACTATGCTACTCTATTCCCACCTTGAAAGACCAAAAGCACATGTAAAAAAAAAAATTGTGGATTTTTCATCAGCTTTTAATACTATTCAGCCGAGGATTTTAACAGAAATCTTAACAAAAGAGTTTTTAATCTCACATAGCTTGGTTTTATGGATTACATTATTATTATTATTATTATTATTATTATTTTAACAGGTAGGGTCCAGCAGGTCAGAGTGTACGGAAGCGTAGTGATGCCACCTTTAGAAAAAAAAATTGGGGCTTATGTAGTAATAATGTGATACGTATCACGTTACTACGTGATAATATCACATTACGTGATATTATCACGTAATAATGTGATACGTATCAAGTAATAACGTGATACGTATCACGTAATAACGTGATATTATCACGTAATAACGTGATACGTATCACATTATTACTTGATACGTATCACGTTATTACGTGATAATATCACGTAATAACTGGATACGTATCACGTTATTACTTGATACGTATCACGTTATTACTTGATATTATCACGTAATAACGTGATATGTATCACGTAATAATGTGATATGTATCACGTAATAACGTGATACATATCACGTAATAAACGTATCACGTTATTACTTGATATGTATCACGTTATTACGTGATACGTATCACGTTATTACGTGATACGTATCACGTAATAACGTGATATTATCACGTAATAACGTGATACGTATCACGTAATAACGTGATACGTATCACATTATTACTACATAAGCCCCCCCAAAAAAAATTCTCCAGGTGGCATCACTACGCTTCCGTAAGAGTGGGTTCAGTACTCCCTGACAAAACAACCACCAGCACTGGCTCTCCCCAGGGGTGTGTTTTATCATCACTGTTATTTATTCTGTATACAAACTCTTGCAGAAGTACTTTCCCAAATAGACATTTAATTACATATGCTGATGACACGGCCTTGGTAAGCCTTTTAAACGACAAGGAAGAAGAGCACGGACCAGTTCTGGACTTCTTCGTTAATTGGCGCAAAAAAATCGAAATTGGTTCTGAACACGGACAAAACAAAAGAAATGACTATTGACTTCAGGAAGCTTCAGTCATTCTCTCCAACAACCATCAACGGAGAGCAGATTGAAACTGTCTCGTGCTACAAGTACCTGGGCGTGGTTCTGGACTGTCACTTAAAGTGGGACTCATGGGCTGACCTTATTTGCACCAAGGCTCAGCAGAGGATGTATTTTTTAAAGAAACTGGGTACTTTTAGAGTCAATAACTCAATGCTTTTAATGTTTTATTCTGCTTTTATTGAAGGTATTTTAACGTTTTGTAACATCTGTTGGTTTGGCAATGCTACAGAGGCTCAGAAGAAATCCTTGAGAAGTATAGTAACTACAGCCAGCAAACTGTTAGGGACCACTCTGCCAAGTATGGAAAAGATATACATGGACAGAGTTATGAGGAAGGCAAACAAGATTATAGCAGACGACACACATCCCCTAAGATCTTCATTTGAGTTGCTTCCTTCAGGGCGAAGGTACGGCCTTCCTTTATTCTCAAGAAACAGAACAAAATTTTCTTTCATACCACAAGCAATTACCGTATTTTCCGGAATATAGGTTGCGGCTTTTTATCATTTTTGCATGCCCTGCGACCTATATTTGTTGTGACTAACCCGTGAAATAGTACTCAAATTCAGACAAGACTGGGAAGGATGACAACACAGAGTATCAGTGAAGTGATTTTATTTACAGTGTCAGGATAATAGGTTCTGGATTCCTGGAGGGGAGGAAGAGGAGAAGTTTAGATGTGCAGCCGATGAGTCTTGTTGATAATAATGAATTAATGGTTCTCTTTCTTACAGGAGGATGTTGAGGAGGCAGACTCAGAGGAGGAAGAGGTCCACTTGGTAAGTGTCTCCTTTAGTCCAACAAATCCTTCGAAGAGTTGAGTGTCTCCTTGAATCCCGTTAATCCTAGAGGAGTTGCAGATGGTGGAGTGTCAGGCTGGAGGATTGGGTCGGTTTAGAGGAATCCAATATGGAGAAGGTCCTTCCAGTCCGAGCCTCTTCGGTGAGTTCAGGTTTGCCTTGAAACCACAAATAGACACAGAATTGAACAAACTAGATTTCACCAGGAAAGATGCTAAGATGACTGTCTCACTTTACCCCAAGTGACTAAATAATTCAGCGAAGACCGGAGCCTCCCCCAAGGCCTAAATAGCAGCTGGACTCATCAACCAGATTAGTGGCAGGTGGTAACCCAGGAACTTCAGCACAACCACTCAGCATCTGCAAGGTGAGCACACAGCAAAACACAACCACAACAGTACCCCTCCCTCAAACATCGCCCCCGGGCGATCGAGGACGCTTGTCGGGGTGCCTCAGGTAGAAGTCAGAAATGAGACTCGGGTCCAGGATGAAGGACCTGGGGACCCAAGAACGTTCCTCAGGACCGTACCCCTCCCAATCCACCAGAAACTGAAGTCCACGACCACGACGTCGAACATCCAGGAGCCGGCGAACAGTGAACGCGGGCTGGTCGTCAATGATGCGGGGAGGTGGGCGGCCCAAGACGGAGGGATTCAGAGGGTCCTCAACAAAGGGTTTGACTTGGGACACATGGAAGGTGGGGTGAACCCGCATGGAGCGAGGGAGCTGGAGACGGACAGCAGTGGGGTTGACAAGTTTGACAATGGGAAAGGGTCCAATAAACCTGGGACCAAGTTTCCTGGAGGCGCCCTTCAGAGAGATATGTTGGGTAGAGAGCCAAACCAGTTGCCCCACAGAGTACAGGGGAGCCGGGAGACGATGACGATCAGCCCCCCGCTTGGAACGGGCACGGGCCCGCAGAAGCGCCTCCCTGGTCTGCCTCCAAATCCGTCGACAACGGCGCAGATGGTGCTGGACAGAAGGAACAGAGATGTCCACCTCCTGGTGGGGGAACAGCGGAGGCAGGTACCCCAGAGAAGCCTCAAAAGGGGAGAGTCCAGTAGCTGAGGACGTGTGGGAGTTGTGCGCATACTCGACCCAGGGAAGAAGAGAAGACCAATGAGCAGGATTGTCCTCAATGACACAACGAACAGCGGATTCCAGTTCCTGGTTGCACCTCTCAGACTGACCGTTGGACTGAGGGTGGTAACCTGAAGACAAACTCACCGAGGCGCCGAGGGCTTGACAAAAGGCCTTCCAGACACGGGACACGAACTGAGGACCTCGGTCCGAGACGATGTCAAGAGGTATGCCATGAAGCCTGAAGACATGTAGGACCAAGAGGCGAGCGGTCTCCATAGCTGAGGGAAGTTGGGGAAGCGGGACAAAATGCGCAGATTTAGAAAATCTATCGACAACAGTAAGAATAGACGTGTTACCATCAGACGGGGGCAATCCAGTCACAAAGTCCAGTGCAATGTGGGACCAGGGACGACCAGGAACAGGAAGAGGCTGGAGTAACCCCACAGGAGGACGATGGGCGCTCTTGTTCGCAGCACACACAGCACAGGCCGCCACAAAACGTTTGACGTCACGTCGAAGGGTAGGCCACCAGAAGTGTCTCGTAGTAAAAGAAACCATACGATTGACGCCAGGATGACAAGAAAATTTAGAGGAATGGACCCATTGGAGAACCTGGCTGATCACAGAGGTGGGAACAAACAGGCGATTAGGCGGGCCATTACCAGGATCGGGCTCGGTCAGCTGAGCCTGAAGGATGACCCTCTCAATCCCCCAGGAGGCGACACCCACAATGCAGGAGCGAGGGAGAATGGACTCGGCCACCTGGGAGGAGTCAGAGGATGAAAATTGCCTGGACAGGGCATCAGGTTTCACATTTTTAGAACCAGGGCGATAGGTAATGGTGAAATTGAACCTGGTGAAGAACAATGACCACCTGGCCTGTCTTGAGGACAGTCTCTTGGCCGTCTGAAGGTAAGACAGGTTCTTATGGTCCGTCAAGACGACAAAAGGCAACGCGGACCCCTCCAACCAATGCCTCCATTCTTCGAGAGCCAACTTGATGGCCAACAACTCCCGATTGCCCACATCATAGTTGACCTCAGCAGGAGACAGTCGGCGTGAGAAGAACGCACAAGGGTGGATCTTGTTGTCGACAGGGGACCGTTGGGAGAGGACAGCGCCCACTCCGGAGTCCGAGGCGTCCACCTCCACCAAGAATTGCAGTTTGGCGTCAGGATGAGTCAAAACAGGCGCAGAGGAAAACAAAGTTTTGAGTTTCAGGAAGGCCCCTTCAGCTTCCCTGTTCCAAGAAAAAACACGGAGAGAGGAGGTGAGTTTAGTCAAAGGACTTGCAACCTGACTGAAATTCCTGATGAAACGGCGGTAAAAATTTGCAAAGCCCAGGAAGCGTTGAAGTTGTTTGCGAGTCTGAGGACGGGGCCATTCCACCACAGCCTTGATCTTCTCCGAATCCGTCCAGACCTGACCACTCCTGAAAACAAAGCCCAAGAAGGCCACAGAGGGCACGCTGAACTCACACTTCTCTGCCTTGACGAAAAGTCGGTTCTCAAGCAGGCGCTGAAGGACAGCCCGGACGTGGTGAGGGTGTTGTACTGGATCCTTCGAATAGATCAAAATGTCATCAAGGTAGACAAATACAAACTGATTCAAGAAATCTCTCAGTACGTCATTAACCAACGCCTGGAAGACGGCAGGAGCGTTTGTCAGTCCAAAAGGCATCACGAGGTACTCAAAATGTCCAAAAGGAGTCCTGAAGGCCGTCTTCCACTCGTCCCCCTCCTTAATACGGACCAGATGATACGCGTTTCTAAGGTCCAGTTTTGTGAACACAACAGCTTCTTGAAGATGCCCATAAATAGACTCAATAAGAGGAAGAGGGTATATATTCTTGACCGTTGTTACGGTCACTGACCTCTAAGGGCTCTCTTTTCTTGAGGGAGCCCTCTCTCTCTCCTATTGTTTTTCAGTTCTACCTGGCTGCCACAGGTGAAAAGTGTTTGAGCTCGTCAGCCACCCCATAAAGAGCTTCATGCCAAAGATGTCAGGTCCCTTTTGTCTGGGCCTTGATCTGCTGTGATCTTGTCTGTGTGGTTTGATAAAACTTAACTGATCTTGCTGTGAGCACTTTTGGTATAGTTTGTGAGTGCCTAACTAATGTTGTTGTTTTTTTCTCTGTTCACAGGGGAAGCTGGTAGGGGTTCTCTGCCATTTCTGTTCCAACCTGTTTTCTCCTGTTTTGTGGATAGCTAGGGAGCTTAGCCATTGTATTTTAAGTTTACTTCTAGCTAGTTATATATTTTCTTTATAGTTAGAAGGGGGTGTTTTGTTTGTTGTTTTGGCCTTGGAGACCCTGAAGCTTAAAGCTTCCCTGTGTTTTTCTGATTGTTTTTTCTCTTTTCTACTTTGTAAAATAAACATGTTATTTTATTGACATCAACTGTTAGTTTTTTTTTATGTTACACCCAGTGCCATATTTTTACCTGATTAGCCTCAGGGTGAGGTTGTAACATAAGTGGGGGCTCGTGTCCGGGATCATTAATTTGTGAAAATGGCACAGTTTAGTTTGAAGGAATTTTTAAGTAATCCTACTGTACAACAGTTTGATGTCTGTAGAAAAGATGATTTATATGAACTTGCTTCATACTTGGGTATCCATGTGTCTAAGTCTTTGCTCAAAAGTGATCTAAAATCTCTTGTTTTTAGTAGTTTGGTCGAGAAAGGAGTGCTGTCACTGGAAGTGGATGAAAAGGATGCCACCTCATCTTTTGAAGCTGCTGATCAGCCTGCAGTTTGTGCTGATGATGGCATGGGGACACCTGCTGCTGCAAAACCAGAGGGAGGTAAACCACCACAGTCTCTCCCACGGTTTGAGCCTTTGTCTGCTGAGTCCACAGTTCCTAGTGGAGGAGCTCGTTTAAAGGTGCGTCTGGCTCGACTTGAACTGGAAGCCAGAGAGAGGGAACGTAAGGATGACCTGGAGTTCAAGCTTAAATGCCGACAAATCGAAGCTGAAACTGCTATTAAAATACGTCAGTTGGAGTTGCAGGCTCAAAAACCGACTACAGTTCACACTACAGATGGAGATGAGGCCAAGGTCAGGATTTCACCAGGTAAACCTTCTATACCACCTTCTACTTTTGACATCGGCAAGAATATTGCCCTGGTTCCACCATTCAGAGAGACAGAAGTGGAGGCATATTTTAATGCATTTGAGCGTATTGCGGTTGCCCTTCAGTGGCCCACAGAAGTTTGGCCCCTTTTGTTGCAGTGCAAACTGACTGGTAAGGCACAGGAAGTATGTTCAGCACTCACAATTGAAGACAGTCTTGTGTATGACAAAGTTAAAGCTGCCATACTCAGGGCATATGAGCTAGTGCCTGAGGCATACAGACAACGGTTCAGAGCTTTAAGAAAATCCACTGCACAAACATTTGTTGAATTTGCAAGAGAAAAAGCAATGTTATTTGACAGATGGTGCCAGGCAACCAAAGCCACTGATTTTTCCTCACTACGTGAGTTGGTACTGTTGGAAGAGTTCAAAAACTGCCTTCCTGATCGTACAGTCTTGTACTTGAATGAGCAAAAAGCTACCACCTTACAAGAGGGAGCTATCTTAGCTGAAGAATTTGCCCTTACTCACAAAAATGTTTTTTGTAAATCTGATCAACCCCCTCGGGATAAAATGGGGAAAGATGTGCTACAGTCTCAGGTTAAGAACACTTCAAGCTCCAAATCTGAGAGACAATGTTTTTACTGTCATAAAATGGGGCATATTGTTTCTGACTGTTTGGCCCTTAAACGTAAACAGGCACCCCAACCACCAAAACCAGCTAAAGGGGTTGGCCTGGTTAAGACGCCGAGATCTTCCCCACATCTCTCAAACATGACTGAAGCTGATGACTGTTTTAAGCCCTTCATTTTTGATGGTCTTATCTCTCTAACAGGACTTCCTAAGGATGAGAAACCTGTGAGGATACTGAGGGACACTGGTGGTTCTCAGTCGTTCATCCTGTCCAGTTTTCTGCCATTTAATGCTGACTCCTCCTGTAATGCAAGTACAATAGTACAAGGAATTGGAATGACGTATGTACCAGTACCTTTACATTATGTTCACATAAAGTCCAAGTTGGCCTCTGGATGTTTTAAAGTTGCAGTGAGAAACTCCTTCCCTGTGCAAGGGGTTGAATTTATCATGGGAAATGATCTTGCTGGAGACAAGGTACTTCCTAATCCTGAGGTGGTGGATAATCCCAGTTGCATGATGGGTGAAGATGTGGTGTTGAAGTCCCATCCTGATGTGTTTTCTGTCAGTGTTCTTACCAGGTCCCAAGCTCGTAAGCTGAAGGAAGTGAATTTGGATGACTCTGTTCTTGGCTCTGCTTTGATGGAGGACAAGTTACCAGCAGAGGTCCTTTCAGGAACGGCACCCCTCAAGGAGGACTTTACCCCAAGATCAGAGGTTTTTCTCCCATTATCAATAACGCATGAGAGTTTGAGCCAGGCTCAGAAAAGTGATGAAACACTCACTAAATGCTTTGGAGGTGTGTGTGATTCAATAAAGAGTAATAAAACTCATACGTTTTATGTTGAGAATGGATTACTCATGAGAAAATGGATTTCAAGGCCTGCCTTGCAACAAAAAGGTAGTGAAGAGGATTGGGGAGTAGTGCATCAAATAGTCATTCCTCAAGTTTATCGTGAACAAATACTGCAGCTAGCACATGACCACTCATGGTCTGGTCACTTGGGAATCACTAAAACCCATGACCGTGTTCTACAGCATTTCTTTTGGCCAGGCCTCAAGAAAGATGTTGCCAGGTTCTGTAGGACATGTAAAGTTTGCCAAATAGTGGGTAAACCTAATCAAAGGGTTCCACCGGTTCCCCTTAAACCCATCCCTGCAGTTGGTGAACCTTTCGAGCGTGTTCTGGTGGACTGTGTGGGTCCTCTGGCCAGAACAAAGGCTGGTAATCAGTTTCTCTTAACTATCATGTGTGCTGCCACTCGCTTCCCTGAAGCTATTCCATTAAGGAGAATCACAGCACCTACCATAACAAAAGCTCTTTTGAAGTTTTTTGCAACTTTTGGTCTGCCTAAAGTTATACAGACTGATCAAGGCAGTAATTTTCAGTCCAAACTTTTCCAGCAAACTTTCCAGTCTTTTGGTGTTAAACACATTACTTCTAGTCCTTATCACCCTCAGTCACAAGGCGCACTTGAGAGATGGCACCAGACTATTAAGGCCATGATGCGAAAGTATTGTCTTGAGACGGGAAAAAACTGGGATGAAGGACTTCCTTTCTTGCTGTTTGCAGCCCGAGAAGCAAAGCAGGAATCTCTTGGATTCAGCCCTGCTGAATTAGTTTTTGGACATGGTGTAAGAGGACCACTGAAGGTTCTGAAAGAACAACTCTTGTCAGCTGACTCAAAGCCACAATCTAATGTGCTTGAGTTTGTCACCCAGTGTCGGGAACGTCTTTACCATGCTTGTTCGATAGCAAGAAAGTCTTTGTCTGCTGCTCAAGGGAAAATGAAAAAGCTATATGACACAAAGACTGTACAGCGGTCATTCGAACCAGGTGACAAAGTACTCATGCTGGTGCCCACACCTGGACCATCTCTTGCAGCACACTTTGCAGGCCCATACGTGGTCAAAAGAAAAGTCAATGACACAGACTACATTATTCACACCCCTGATAGGAGGCGCCAAACACGTCTGTGTCACATCAATATGTTAAAGTTGTTTCATTCCAGAGAAGATGAACGTAAGGACTCATCTTGTGAGAACTCTCCCAAAACTGCATCCATCTCTCTTGTGTCTGGAGATGTCCACCCTGATGGTTTGAAAAAGTGTGATGAAGACCACTGTGGTAAACTCTCAAACTCTGTCATTCTTGACTCTTTGGATGCATATCTGTCCTATCTTCCCAGGGGTGAGAAGGAGGATGTGGAAGGCCTGATCCAGTTGTACCCTATGCTTTTTGGAGACGTGCCCTCTAGGACCTCGGTATTGGAGCATGACATTGATGTGGGCGACGCATCCCCCATTAAACAGCATGCATACCGTTGTTCCCCAGCCAAGAGGGAAATGATGGACAAAGAGGTTCAATATTTATTGGAAAATGGTTTGGCTAAACAAAGTCAGAGCTCCTGGAGCTCTCCATGCCTTTTGACACCAAAGCCTGATGGCTCTCAACGTTTATGTACAGATTTTAGAAGAGTAAATGCAGTTACAGTCCCTGACTCGCATCCATTACCTCGTATGGAAGACTGCATAGACAGCATTGGTGCAACCACCTATATAACAAAGTTGGATCTACTGAAGGGCTACTGGCAAGTTCCCCTAACTGCCAGAGCTTCTGAAATTTCAGCTTTTGTCACCCCAGACCACTTCCTACAATATACTGTAATGGCATTTGGAATGCGAAATGCACCAGCTACCTTTCAGCGACTGATGAACACTGTATTAAGAGGAATTAAGAACTGTAATGTGTACTTGGATGACATTGTAATCTATTCCTCATCATGGAATGATCATCTTACCACTTTGAAAACTGTGTTTTCTCGTTTAGCCCAAGCCTCCCTCACCTTGAATCTGAAAAAATGTGAGTTTGCCAAAGCGGTGGTGACCTACCTTGGAAAGGAAGTGGGCCATGGCCAGGTACGCCCGGTAAATGCAAAGGTGGAGGCTATCCTAAACTACCCAAAACCCACCACAAGACGTGAGCTTCGGCGGTTCTTGGGTCTAGTTGGCTATTACCGGTGTTTCTGCAAGAACTTTTCAATGGTAGTGGCTCCTCTGACGAATCTGTGTAGTCCAAAGAAACCGTTCATGTGGACTACAGAATGTCAACATGCATTTGACTGTGCAAAGTCCATTCTATGCAGCGCTCCTGTATTGGCAGCTCCTGACTTCAGCAAGGCCTTCAAGCTGGAGGTAGATGCAAGCGCTACTGGGGCTGGAGCAGTGCTACTCCAAGATGGACCAGATGACATCAGTCACCCAGTTTCCTACTACTCAGTTAAGTTCAAGCCTCATCAATTGAATTACTCTACAATAGAGAAAGAAGCCTTGGCCATGCTATTAGCTTTGCAACATTTTGAAGTTTATGTCAGTTCACCAAGTTCTGTTATAGTCTATACAGACCATAACCCATTAGTCTTCCTGAACCGCATGTACAACCACAACCAGCGGCTAATGCGGTGGGCTTTGCTGGCCCAAGAATACAACCTAGACATCAGACATAAAAAAGGGGTTGAAAATGTGATAGCTGATGTACTTTCCAGGATATAGTGCTGTAGTACAAATGATGTAAGTTCAAGTGTTCTTATTTAATGTAGGATTTTATGGGGGAGGGTGTTACGGTCACTGACCTCTAAGGGCTCTCTTTTCTTGAGGGAGCCCTCTCTCTCTCCTATTGTTTTTCAGTTCTACCTGGCTGCCACAGGTGAAAAGTGTTTGAGCTCGTCAGCCACCCCATAAAGAGCTTCATGCCAAAGATGTCAGGTCCCTTTTGTCTGGGCCTTGATCTGCTGTGATCTTGTCTGTGTGGTTTGATAAAACTTAACTGATCTTGCTGTGAGCACTTTTGGTATAGTTTG
>JBBPBX010020210.1:0-43604 GCA_038048925.1 Garcialebias charrua | reverse complement strand
CTGCGGTGTTCTGATGCGGTGTTTCTACTATATATGTTATAAAAAGTTCTCTCAGAAATAAAAATAATAACAGGGAGCGCTTTTCCTGCAGCACACAGCCCACCAAGGAATATTTAAAACATTGCGCACCCAGGTAGGACCTGAATTCATTCATTTCAGTCATCGAGTGAACGGAGGAAGAAGCGGTTACTTGACTTTTAGCAAAAAACAAAAGAAAAGGCCCAATCAGCGATAAAGAAGGGGAATTTATTTCATTTGTGTAACATACAAAACAGTCCGGCACCGGGGAAGTTTATGGTCAGACACCGCGCACACGTATGCGGTCGTAAAAAAAAGCTTTGCGCGTATGTGCCCTGAGGGGCTACGCGGGGCTACGCTTTTGCCTTGACGTACGTACGTGGCGTATAGGCGTATTGCTTGTACGCTCAGGTATATTTCAGGCTTTAATGGGAATGAAACGGGAACCTGTCCAGAATAAAAAAAATAGAAATAAGAAAATCCCAACCAACACTGTCCGAGGAACTCTGCACGAACAGTGACTCCAAGGCGCAGATGGAACCAAAGGACGCCGTCCAGCAACACCGGTGGTCTGCTTCAGCTGACCAGTCGAAGGGTCACAGCACCAGTTTTGTAGCGTAGTTGATTCTGCATTGTGTCTTTTGAAAAATAACAGCCAGACGACAGCTGATTTGAAGACTCTTTTAATGCTCCTGCATTCAAATAGCAGAAAACAGTCATCAAAAACAGGCTTTTTCTCATCAGTGTTCCACAACACCTTCTCCCCCAAGAGTTTGCACAGAAAAAGCTGCGCGCGTGTGGAATAACACGTAATAAAATTAAAGTAATTACAATAAATAATCACCAAACCCAAAGATGGACATAACAATCCTAAACAGTACATAAATAACAAAACAAAAAATTGTAATAATAAATAAAACAAAATAAAACCAAATAGTCCCAGATCAAAAGTAATAAAACATCACATACCTGCATTCAAATAGCAGAAAATAGTCATCAAAAACAGGCCTTTTCTCATCAGTGTTCCACAGCGCTTGTTTAATCATGAATAGTACTATTTTCAGCACATGGATTAGCAATGTTTCATGTGACATTGACTAGCTAACTATTTATTAACACAGTTCCATCACTGTTGAACAACATTTAAGTGCTCCAAAGCACATTATTTTACAAGAACAGTAGTAAAATGATCACTTCTTAGGCTTAAAATACACTTATTGAACACAGAAAACAGAACTTCGTACCTTCTCCCCCAAGAGTTTGCACAGAAAGAGCGCGAAGGAGATCGTGAGGCTTCTCTTCATGAGTTATAATGGTCTGATCCATTAATATTTCTCTTTCTTAACCCCAACTGACACTCAAAACAACAATCAAGGAACTCGAAATGTTCAACAGTAACAATAATAATTCACAGTTTCGTTCACAGCACATTCAATTTAAATAAAAATAATAGTTTTTGTCATGAACGGCTGCTTCTGTGAAGAACAGGCGGTGGACTCACGAGGTAGCTTGGCGAACTCAGCTTTATTGAACTGCTAATAGCACATGTTAACATCTCGTGTCACGCTCAGTTCGCAACTAAAACATGCTCAGTCTATACTAGCTACGGCAACCCAACTAGGACATATCACCACATCTCCCCCTTTTAGCAGGAAACACACATGTTTCTAAACTCCCCTGTATATAACATCCGAACACTAGGACGTTGGGGTAGACTGCCCTCGGTCCACAGCAACGTAGGGATTATTCTGCCCTCGATAGTTGCTGTTCCTATTAATTCGGTGAACAACTAAATATTTTCCCAGTTACTATTTACCTACACCTCAGAACTCTATGTTTCAACTAAACATTTTCCCAGTTACTATTTACCCACACCTCAGAACTCTATGTTTCACACTTATACCTACAAACTACACAGGTCTATGTTTCACACTTATACATACAAACTACACAGGTCAACTTCACTTTATCCTTTTTTTTTTTAGTCATTAAGTGTCTCGGTACCTCAGAGGGATTCTGATTACCCTTCCCCTGGAAGTCACCTGTGAACCTTGTGGAGTTGAGCGCTCCACCTCTGGACCCATATGTCTCTGATCAGGAGTTCTGGTCGCAGAATCAGCACTGTCTTCAGGTGGAAAGCTACTGTTCAGTGTCACTGGAGAATCAGGTGGTTGTAGCTGATCTGGTTGATCTGTGGGAAGTGGGACAGCTTGCAGATATATCCGGTTCCGTCTTAATACAGCTCCATTCTCCGTTTCCACCATATACGACCTTGGCTCATGGCATTTGCCGATGACTTTTGCTGGGGTTTTCCAACTCTTTTCACCATCCAGTTTTATCCTGACATCCTGTCCCAGTTGTAGTGCAGGAAGTGGTTGTGCAGAATGATGGCAATCATGGAAGAACCTGTAGGTTTCCTTTGTCTGTCTGTCCTTTTGTTGAATCTCATGTCTGGCCACTGGAGCAGCTTTCAACTTGCTCTCCAGCATTGGAAGTGTGGTTCTGATTTCTCTTCCCGTCATCAGTAGTGCAGGGCTCACACCTGTAGCAGCACTAGGTGTTGCTCTGTAGCACATCAGGGCCAGATGGGGGTCAGGCTGCTTCAAAATGTTCTTTGCAGTCTGAACCGCTCGTTCGGCAGCACCGTTCGCCTGAGGGTAGTGGGGGCTGGAAGTTGCGTGCACAAATCCATACTCTCTGGAAAAGTCCTGGAAGTCACTGGATGTAAATTGAGTTGCATTATCACTCACCAGTTCCAGTGGAATTCCCCACCTCACGAACATGCTCTTGAGTCGACTAATGACTTCACGACTCGATGTGGAAGACAAACGAACTATTTCAATGTCTCTGGAATAATAGTCCGTTACAATGAGATAATTCTTACTCTCATGCTCGCACAGATCTGCTGCTATGCGCTGCCAGGGCCCCCCTGGTAGAGTAGAAGTCAGGAGAGGTTCGTGCCTCTGTGTTGGTTTGTGTTCAATGCAGAATTTACATGTTGACACAGTCTGTTTAATCTCAGCACTGATGCCCGGCCACCACACTGCCATCCTGGCGCGTGCCCGGCACCGTGTTAGTCCTTGATGTCCTTTGTGTATCTCTGACAGCACCTCAGCTCTCTGCGCAGAAGGAATGACCAGCCGGTCCTCGAATAACACCAAACCATCAGCTTCTGAGAGATGTGCTCGTGCTGAATGGTAACGATGAAGAGATGAGTTCATCGCTGTTCTTGGCGGCCATCCGTTCCTGATGAACTTTATAATCTGCTGCAGTTCGTGATCGTGCTGAGTTGCCTCACGGATCCTTGAGAGTCTTTGGGATGAGACTGGTGCATTCACCATAACTGATTCAACATGTGCCTGTACAATGTGATCTGTAGTCTCATCACTCACATGTCTCTGTGGCCTCCTGGATAGGGTGTCGGCTACTACCAACTGTTTGCCTGGAACGTGCTCTGCTTCCACGTTGAATCTTAAAAGCCGCATCAGGAGTCTCTGGCACCTTGGAGGGGCTTTGTCCAGGTCATAAGTGTTTATGAGTGGTACAAGTGGTTTGTGGTCTGTTTGCAGAACGAAACTGTCCATTCCCTGAACGTAGCGTGCAAATCGCTCACACGCCCACACACCTGCTAAACACTCCTTTTCGATTTGAGAGTATCTTCTCTCTGCATCAGACAGCGTGCGGGAGCAGAATGCCACGGGCTTTAATCCATCCTCGTGTTCTTGTAGTAGAGCTGCTCCTAAGCCGTAGCTGCTTGCATCTGCGCTGATAACAGTTTTTCTACTTGCATCATAATATGCAAGAGCTGGGGCTGACACCAACATGGCTTTAACAGCTTTAAACGCCTGTTCTTGTGTGTCGTCCCATACCCACTTGTTCTCTCGTCGTAGCAGACTGGTGATCGGGTGTAGCTTGGTGGAGAGGTCTGGCAGGAATCTCCCCACATAGTTAATCAGGCCCAGGACCTGACGGAGCTCCTCCACATTTGTGGGACTCTGCATCTTTGTGATGGCTTCCACTTTCGTCGGGTCTGGTTTTATTCCTTCACCGCTGATGATGTGCCCAAAGTAACGAGTTTCTGCTTTGCTGAAATGACACTTTGCTTTGTTCAGCTTCAAGCCGCTGTTTTTGATGGTTTTCAAAACTGCATTCAGGTGGTTGTCATGTTCCTCTTTAGTCTGTCCATAAACAAGAATGTCGTCCATGACTACGACAACACCTTCATGGTCACTTAACAGTGTGGACAACTGTCTTTGAAAGATTTCTGGGGCTGACGTGATTCCAAATGGTAGCCGCTTATAACAGAATCTACCACTGGGGGTTATAAATGTTGTCAGTTTTCTGCTCTCTGCATCCAGAGGGATCTGCCAGAAACCACATGACGCGTCTAAGGTTGAAAACACCTTAGCTCCTGCCAGCTTTGGGGCAATGTCCTCCAAAGTTGGTAAAATGTAACGCTCTCTTTTCACTGCTTTGTTTAAGCGTTTTAGATCCACACAAATTCTTACTTGGCCACTGTTTTTCTTTTCAACAGGAACCATTGGGGCGCACCAATCAGTAGGCTCAGTAACCTCTTCTATGACGCCCAAATCTAGCATTCTTTTCAGTTCTGCCTCAACCTTAGAAAGGAGAGGAAATGGGACACGTCGTGGCGTTGTCAGGCTGTAGGGCTCTGCATCTGCTCTCAGTTCTATTTTTACCGGGTCGCATTTTAGCAGGCCTATTTCTCCAAAAACATCCTCTAAGAGGTCTGTATTAATATTATTAATTCTCCTGACTAAACCCATCTTCCTAGCTACACTACCTCCCAACAGGTTATGAGCATAGGGTCCCTTTATGACTGTGACCCAGAATCTGTATTTCTGTCCTTTAAACTGACTTGTGGCCATAAACCTGCCTACACAGTGGACTTCACCTCCAGGGCTGGTGACCAGTGGCATTTTAGCTTCTGTGACTAATCTTGGGCTATTTGGCAGTCTATTAAATGTAGTCAGCGACATCACTGTTATGTCTGCACCTGTGTCGATTTTAAATCTGACCGTACAGCCATTTATAGGTAATTCTACAAGCCACTCACTTTCTGAATCTGGCTGTTCTATTATAGCTGGCTTAACATTAGTTACTGCTCCAAGAAAAATCATGTTGTCACTCTCTACTGAATTGTTAGAAACTACTGTCACCTCTTTCAGCATTTTTGTTTTGCAGACTATTTCAAAATGTCCCAATTTATTGCATTTATGGCACCTCTTGTTCTTTGCTGGGCATGGCTGCGTTTTTCCATGTTGTCTATTACAGCGTGAACATGTGAAGGGGTCTTTGGGCTCACTGGGCTCCGGTTTTCGCCGCCATCTTGCGTCGTTGTCGCTCTTTGAAGTTTTAAAATGGCATCCCCCTTGACTCATTGCGTCGACCATGTGCTCGACACGCAAGCTAGCACTCTGCTGCTTTATTTGTTCACTTTGCCTTGCTATCTGAATAGCTCGTTCCAGCGTGAGGTCTGCCTCCAACTGCAATTTTTCAGAAATACTGTGGTCCAGTATTCCAATCACAATTCTGTCTCGAATCTGTTCGTCTTTTGTGCCTCCAAACTCACAGTTTTGTGCTAGTTCATATAAGCTTCTGACGAATGCTTCAACAGGCTCTCTGGCTTTCTGCACTCTTTTATGAAAGCAAGCTCTATCGTGAATAACATTTCTTCTTGGCACAAAATGGTCACTGAATTTCGCCATTACCGTCGTGTAATCTAACTCAGGATGTGTCGCTAGGGGTTGAACGAGTACATAATTTTTAACCTCGACATTAACATAAAAAAACTCGAGCAGCGCTCGAGTAGCCGATGACGTCACAGTGTCTTATGATGCAAAATAAATAAATAAATATAAATGCATAAAAAACGTCTTTACAAAAAGAAAAAAAAGACCAACAAAACATTGGGAGCATTTATTATGCTCCTATCATTTATCATACTGCAGATAAGTCACAGGAAAAACAAAACTATTAGTTATTAATATTAATATTAAAAGTGAAAGTAAGGCCCCATTTGTTTTTAAGTTTCGGTTCAGCGGCTGAACCGAAACTTAAAAACAAATGGGGCCACAGCCACACCGTACCACCGCCTGCAGTGCTGTGCAATTTAGGTTTACTTTTAGAGATTGTGTTTATAGGTTTTTAATAGCTAGAGAGATGAATATTTGCTGCTTTTTGTTTGTGAAACGAGAGAGAAGACGCCGTTTCGGCCGTGTTATATATGTGACCTGCAATGCAACACTGCCCCCTGCTGTCACAATCTACTACGGTGTTCAAAGAACAGAAAATCTACAGGATGATTCAATGAGTAGCGCAATTTATAAAATTATAAACTGTTTTACCTTTTTGACAAGACGGCCTGCTCCATTAACATCCGTGCGCACACAGGAATCCATTTTGTAGCGTCTACTAAAAGCTAAAGCTACCTTGCGCGCTGTGAAATGTGACGTACTACGGGTACCCGAGGTGGACAAAAAAGCCTCGATAGAAGTCAAAGCACTCGATCTGTCGAAAACTCAGGTACTCTGTTAATGCACTATGTGTCGCCTCGATTTCTTCATATTCATCAGCTGCCACATTTACTCTCTCGTACACAAACGTCGTAAATAGCCTCTGCCTCTCTTCCCAGGGCATAAAGAAGTGTGTTGACTTGTACCTCTCCGCTCTCTCCGTCCAACTTTGACGCTATTCTGTAGCGATCAAAGCGACGCCGCCATTCTGCCGGGCGCGAGAAGTTGAAAGGTTCCGGTGGACCGAACTTTGCAATTTAACTCAGTAACTCACTCAGTAAGGCGTCCTGTCGGCCACTGCTTCTGTGAAAAACGGGCGGTGGACTCACGAGGTAGCTTGGCGAACTCGGCTTTATTGAACCGCTAATAGCAAGACATGTTAACGTCTCGTGTCGAGCTCGGTTCACAACTCAAACACACACATTGCGCATGCTCAGTCTATACTGGCTACGGCAACCAACTGGGACATATCACCACAGAATGTCAATGGAACCAGTACTCAACAAAAGAGATTAGGAATTTTTAACCAGTTTAAAAGATTACAGGCATACATTGTCTTTTTACAAGGGGTTCATAAATCGACAACTGCAGATGATCTCAAATCACTTGAGTTTCCTAATGTGTTTTGTGCCTGCTATAAATCAAGACAAAGGGGAGTGGAAATATTAATACACAAAAATGTTAAATTTACAGTACTACACACAGCTACAGACCCAGAGCGTAGATATTTAAAAACAAAACTTTGTATAAATAACCACAAGTTGTGTGTTGTCAGCATATATGGCCCAAATGTTGATGACACCTCTTTTTTCATGATTTTTCTCAACACTGTATGAGCACTTTGATTGCTCACTTATACTTGGAGGTGACCTCAACTTTGGTTTAAATGAAGAATTAGACAGATCAGAACAGGAACTCGGCGCAGTTGGCAGTCCATAAATATAGTTAAACAGTACATGAGTGATTACAGACTTTGCGATGCATGGCGATCTCTTCACCTGAATCATAGGGAATATACTTTCTTCTCACATGACCATCGTTCTTACTCTCGTCTGGATTATTTTTTAGTCAGCAGCTCATTGTTGACTGACATCTCAGACACTGAGATACACCCTATAGCTGTCAGTTATCATGCTCCTGTCTCTTTCGTAAACAGAAAATAAATCCCAGAAAGTATAAAATGGAGATTTAATACATCATTGCTTGAGGATGAAGATTTTATCAAATATTTTACAGAAGAGTGTTTCATATCTGGATTATAATAACTTGACTGGAACATCAGCATCTGTTCTCTGGAAGGCAGGGAAGGCAGTGATGAGAGATAAAATAATCTCATTCTCATCACGTAAGAAGAAAAAAGAAAATAAACATATTCAGGAATTAAAAGAAACCATTTAATCATTAGAAGCCTCCCAAGATGAATAAATGCTGGATAAAATGTGTTAAGCAAAATTGGAATTAAATGAACTTATTAACAAAAGCAATTCTTAATACAAAGACTTAGAATTGAAAAATTTGAACAGAGCAATAAGTCAGGCAGCTTTCTAACTAAAAAGCTCAAAATAAATAAGGAAAAAACAACTACAGTTGGTGTTAAAGACTTGACTGGGAATACAGTTTATGATCCTGAAAGAATAAACAGCATTTTCAGAGATTTTTATAAAGTTTTATACTCACCCCAGATAAACCCATCAGCTAATGAAATTGATCAATTCCTGGATAAATAACACTTCCTAAATTATCAGATAGTCAAGCAATGGAGCTGGACTCACCACTGACACCAGCGGAACTCCAGGAAGCCTTCAAAAGCATGTCCAATAAAATAATAATAATAATAATCATTTTATTTAAAAGCGCCTTTCAGGACACCCAAGGACACTTAACAAACCAATACAGTTCAAACATTATCAGTGACAAATTGAAATATAAAATACATAAAGATTATAAAATGCAAAATAATAAAAATACATTTAGTAAAGTTAATGATAAGCTAGTCTAAAGAGATGTGTTTTCAGGGCTGTCTTGAACAGAGAAAGGGAGGTGGTGTTTCGAAGGTCTGGCGGTAGAGCGTTCCAGAGGTGAGGGGCAGAGCAGGTGAAGGCCCTGCTCCCCATGGTGGAGAGGCGGGCAGAGGGTACATGGAGATGTAGCGAAGAGGAGGATCTGAGAGAGCGTGATGGGATGGAGATTTGTAGGAGGTCAGATAGATAAGGAGGGGCAAGGTTGTGGATAGATTTGAACGTGAGAAGTAGAATTTTGAAGATGATGCGTGATTTAACCGGGAGCCAGTGGAGCTGCTGCAGGACAGGAGTGATGTGGTTATAGTAGGAGGTTTGAGTGATGACACGGGCAGCTGAGTTCTGGACCATCTGTAACTTGTGGAGAGATTTGTTGGGGAGGCCGTAGAGAAGGGAGTTGCAGTAATCGATACATGTAAAAAGGCTCCAGGTCCAGATGGATTTCCAGCAGAGTTCTACAAAGAATTCTGGAACATCCTGGCACCACTATTTTACAAAATGCTGCAGGAAACTGAGAAAAATAACAGACTTCCAAAAAATGTAAATTCTGCCAACATTAGTCTTCTGCTAAAACCAGGCAAAGACCCTGTATTGCCTACCAGTTATCGTCCCATATCTCTTATCAATGTTGATCTTAAAATAATTTGTAAAGCCCTCTCAGAAAGATTGGAAAAGGTAACTCCTCTTATAATACATCCTGACCAAACTGGTTTTAGAAAAGGGAGGCATTCATCCACAAATTCATGCAGATTATTTAATTTAATAGATTATTATTACAGTAAAAGTGGGAGTGGTGGCACAGAGGTTAAGAAGGTGAGCTTGTGATCGGAAGATCGCCGGATCAAGTCCCGGTACCGACAACATCAAAAATGTGGGTGGGATAAGTGAAGCAGTCACATCTGTCTCCACCCTCATCTGTCTCACTCTGGGCCCTTGAGCAAGGCCCTTAACCCTCACCATCTACTCCCACGGGAACCCTAGATATCAGCACTCTGCTCCACACAGAGGGCTGTGGTAGCTCGGTGGTCTGTGGTTGTGTCAGGAAGGGCATCCGGCATAAAAAACAACCAAACAAAAAAAGCAATTGCCAAGTCTTCGTGCAACTAGTTCGATGTGGTGACCCCTGACGAAGGGAGAAGCCGAAAGAAGAAGAAGAATTCTTACAGTAAAAACATTGATTCTGCAATATTCTCTCTAGATTCAGAAAAAGACTTTGATAGAGTTAACTGGAAAATTTTATTTGCAACCTTGCATAAATTTGGTTTTGGAAATTATTTCATAAACTGGTTAAAAATATTATACAGTTCCCCATTAGCATACATTAGTACAAATAATCAAATGTCTGCTAGCTTTCTTCTGCAAAGGGGCACCAAGCAGGTATGTTCACTCTCCCCCTCACTGTTTGCTATTTTCATCAAACCGCTAGCCGCAGCAATCTGGCAAACTACAGAAATTTAAAGGCATAAAATGCTAGAACATAGAGCACAAAATCAGTCTATATGCTGATGATGTGTTGCTATTCCTCCAGCATTCACAAACCTCCCTCTCTCAGGTTATTGGATTGATAAACTCTTTTTCAAGAGTTTCAGATTACTCTATAAATTGGCTAAAATACACAGTTCTACCAATTAGTTGCTTTTTTAACAATTCACTTACTACACAACTGGAGTCAGGGAATATTACGTACTTGGGTATCAAAGTCTCTCCTAGATTGGCAGATTTATCAAACTAAACCACATATCTACCCTTATCTCTTATGGGAAGGATTGCTTCAATAAAAATGATGGTTTTGCCTAGAATAAACTGTTTATTCTCAATGATCCCAAATAAACCATCATCTGATAGGTTTAAATCCCTGGACTCCTCCATCTCTAAATTCCTCTGTAAAGATAACCCCCATGTATTAGATTAAAAACACTACAGAAGACCAAAGATAAAGGAGGACTAGAACTATCCAACTTTTAGTATTACTTTCTAGCCAACAGGCTAGAATACATCTCAAGATGGACAAAACACATACCCCTTGATGAACCCTGGATAGACGTAGAACAGACACTGCAACAATATAATGATTTTGGACCTTCCATTCATTAGCTCAAACATAAAAAGACAGGAATGCTTTAAAAGCATCAATATCAGCTCCTCTCTGACAGCTTGGTGGGAGTTTCTTATAATGACAGAGTCTTCACTAATTCCATGCAGACGTACACCCATCTGGAACAACCCTGACATCCTACAATAGAATAATACAATAAATTTCCCAGGTTGAAATTGTAAAGAAATTGAATATTTGGAACATATACAGTATATGAGGAAGTAGACTATATTCCATTTAACAGATTAATAACACAATATGGGATTGTTAAGAATACATTTTTAGAATATCAACAAATTAAATTTATAACAAAAAATAAATTTAACCTTAATTATGCTAGGATTGAAATACCAACAAATGTATTAGAATACCTTAATCTTAACCCTCCCAAATTACTCTCTAAGGTTTATCGGACACTCATTAAAATGGATGAATCTATATCCCTTCCCATTGTAAAATGGGAGACAGACTTGTCAGTCAACTTTGACCAAAACTTCTGGTCTCAGTTTTGTCGAAGATCTTTTAAGATGATTAAAAACTAGGGATGGGACCGATCTGATCCAATATCGGGATCCGATACCAGCATAATTTAAGTATCGGATATCGGATCCAACCTGCCGAAATTACCGATCCAGCTTCAAAGAGCACTTGTGCTCCATCACATTCTGTGACTGCTGTCTTATTCTTAACATCGAGTGGGTTAAAGCCAATGAAGACACTGTTGAGCTTAACAACAGGAAACTCACAAACTGTTACAGCACACAAAGAGGCAAGTCTACCTCACACATGTCCTTCTCACTCATGGTTCAGCTGGAAAAACTAAAAAACAGCTAAGCATGGTGGGAAAGACAACACAGCCACTCCCCTTAACCACTAAGGAAGTGGATGTTGTTGTCTTTCCCATCATGCTTAGCACTTTGAGATTTTTATTAATGAAAAGTGCATTATAAATTGAATTCATTATTATTATTATTATTATTATTATTATTATGCTTAGCGTTTTTTTAGTTTTTCCAGCTGAACCATGAGTGAAAAGGACATGTGTGTGGTAGACTTGCATCTTGTGTGCTGTTACAGTTTTGTGAGTTTCCTATGGTAAGGCTCAATAGTGTCTTCATTGGGTATATCTCACACAATGTTAAAATTAATAATCTCAGTACAAAAATTTCATTATACAGATTCACATACCTGAACAGTATCGGACCGGAAAGTATTGGTATTGGTTGATACCCATCGGTACTGGATCGGAAGTGAGAAATGCGGATCGGTCCATCCCTATTAAAAACTCCAATTTACAGCTAATACAATACAAAATCCTTCATAGAGTACATTACACAGGTCAACAGATGTTCAGGATGTGTTTCGCATCATCTAATGCTCACAATGTACAAACAATATTCCTGACAATTACATCCACGCATTTTGGTTCTCTCCACCTGTTCAGAGGGTTTGGTGACGGATATGTGAAGACTTAGGTGAGGGGCCGAGATGGTGTAGAGGCAGGGCAGCCGGCTCAGGACCGGAAGGTCCCGGGTTCGATCCCCGGTCACTGCATACCTCGTTGTGTCCCTGGGCAAGACACTTAACCCCGAGTTGCTCCCGGTAGGACTGGATGGCGCCTTGCATGGCAGTCTACCGCTACCGGTGTATGAATGTGTGTATGAATGGGTGGATGACTGGTACTGTGAAGTGCTTTGGGGCCCCTCAAAGGGGGCTGGAAACCGCTATATAAGTAAGCTCCATTTACCATTTTTACCAGTTGTCGTCGTCGTCGTTGTCATTGTAAACTGTGAGCCCGTCTTAGAACTGGAACCAGAAAAGTTTGAACCCTGCTCCAATGCTGCGGGCCTTGCTGCCCTTCCACTTGGTCTCTTGGACACATAAAACATCTACCTTCCTTCTCTGCATCATGTCAGCCAGCTCTCTACCTTTGCCTGTCATTGTCCCCACATTTAGAGTTGCAACCCTCAGTCCTACATTCTTCACTTTCCTCTTCTCCTCTGTCTCCTGACACGTTTCCCTCCTCGTGGTCTTCTACTAACAGTAGCACAATTTCTGCTGACACCGTTTGTCAACAGCACCGGTGGCGGTCGTTGGAGGTTGTGCAGGTGGTAAGAGGAGAGACAGGTGAGGAGGAGGAGTCTGTCTCTCCTTACCTGTCTGTCTCTCCTCTTACCACCTGCACAACCCTGAGAAATCTAAAGAACTTCAAAAGTTCTAAGACCAGAAACCATAGAGGAGAAACCCAAAAATCCAGAACCAGCTGGTCCACAACTTATATAGATGCTGGTCCACAGCATCCAGAACCAGCTGGTCCACAGCATCCAGAACCAGCTGGTCCACAACTTCCAGAACCAGCTGGTCCACAACTTCTATAGATGCTGGTCCACAGCATCCAGAACCAGCTGGTCCACAACATCTAAAACCAGCTGGTCCACAACTTCCAGAACCAGCTGGTCCACAACATCTAGAACCAGCTGGTCCACAGCATCCAGAACCAGCTGGTCCACAACATCTAGAACCAGCTGGTCCACAACATCTAGAACCAGCTGGTCCACAGCATCTAGAACCAGCTGGTCCACAACATCTAGAACCAGCTGGTCCACAACATCTAGAACCAGCTGGTCCACAACTTCCAGAACCAGCTGGTCCACAACATCTAGAACCAGCTGGTCCACAACATCTAGAACCAGCTGGTCCACAACATCTAGAACCAGCTGGTCCACAACATCTAGAACCAGCTGGTCCACAACATCTAGAACCAGCTGGTCCACAGCATCTAGAACCAGCTGGTCCACAACATCTAGAACCAGCTGGTCCACAACATCTAAAACCAGCTGGTCCACAGCATCCAGAACCAGCTGGTCCACACATCTAAAACCAGCTGGTCCACAACTTCCAGAACCAGCTGGTCCACAACATCTAAACCAGCTGGTCCACAACATCTAAAACCAGCTGGTCCACAACATCTATAGGAGCTAGTTACTTGCAAGGGGTTTTGTTTTCATTCTCCAGATCAATACAGTGTTAAGAGTATAACACCACCAGTGACATTTATTTAGTATATAAAATTATTAATATTTGATAATTTTTTATAAGCAAATTTAAATAAATGTAGCCATCAGAGTCCATACTGTACAATAATAACCTGCACTGGCAACCTAACTCCACAAACAAACAAAGAACAAAACAAACTCACTCACCAGTTGCCACTTTTAGAAACAGTCAGCTGAAGGCTTTTATCACAAACAGACTCAGAGCCACCTAAAAGTGGAGATGATATCAGTCAGGAATGGTAATATAATGTCAGCATTAGGCTAGCATTAGCATGTTAGCTAACAAACTAACCAGTTGTCACTTTAGATTAACAGTCAGCTGGGGGCTTTTTTCACAAACAGCCATAAGTTGAGAGGCATATCAGCCAGAAATGCAAATAGACATTAGATAAAGGGGTTTAAAACTTACCTGAGTATGCCTGCTGCTCGAGTCACTGACGCACGGCAAATTTTCCAGACCAAAAAAATAATAATAATAAACGCCGGAAACACGCGATCGGTAGGCAGAGCTCACGTTAGACTCTCCAGGGCGGTGAAAACTGCGCCCAGCGTTATCCCATTGTTTTGTAAGGTGGGGGCATCAGTACGCATGTGCCAGTTATAATTAGAGTCAATGGATAAGCTCAGAGCGCCCCAAACAAAACAGGAAGTACGTCACGAATCAGAAAATGTTTTTTGAAACAAACAATAACTCATCGTTACGCATAAAATATTTATCCTACACAACTAAAAACATATGCATATATTTCGAAATATTTTTATTTTATTATTTTATTTTTATAAAAAAAAATTAAAGCCTTCAATTTAAAATGGTCCAGAAGTTCCAGAGGGGCGGCGCCCGGGCGCCCCCTAGTGGCCAGCCCACCCTGATGGGGAAAGGTACACTTGGAATCTCTGGAGAGCCTGAAAGAGAGAACAGTGTCAGGGGTTTCTGGTAGGAAGGATGAGTCGATGTTGATCCTCTGTTTGTTTCTCTTACAGGTGTTGATGTTGAGGCGAGGCTCAAGAGGGGATTCCACGAGACTCCAGAGTAGAGGGGGAAAAACCAGGTAAAGCAGCAGGCGAGTCTGACAGACAATGGCAGCTACGCAGAGCTGGTAAGCGAGAGGTAACGAGGCAGAACTGGCAGGCAGAAAACAGGATCCAAGGATTCACAGGATACTGCGGGCACAAAAGTCACAAGATTTGTATTAATGAAAAGTTGAATGAATGAATGAATTCATTATTATTATTATAATAAGGTACCGGTAAGTAATTCTCTCAGACACACACTTTCTGGCTGAAGGCATAAAAACCGATTGAGGCACAATGCTCCAGCGTCAGGTCACACTGGACTGCAGCCTTAAGTAGTGTTGTTACTCATCAGATGGATGGCCATCAGCTGGTGTCAATTGGCGGCCATCTTGGAGAAGGCTGCAGACAGTGAGACTCCTACATAAACAGACCACCTCTACTGCCTCATCAACAGGAATGCACGTAAAGAGTGATGACATCCCTCACCTTATCCACAAAGTCCATGGTGTTCTGTATGTGGCGTTTAGATTTTTCTACCTGGATTATTGAGCATGCATCAGGGTGTTTTCTGTGCAAGCTTATCAGAACTGCTGGCTGAACAACATGTAGCCGGACGGATATGGATAAAAATAGGGAACTTTAGTTTAAAAAATAAATAATCTATTTTTAATAAAAGAAAGTGAATTTGGTTAAACATTTTACTAAAAGTTACCCTTAAGGCACATAGATCCGTTGCAGATGAGGCATGAGACAAGTTCACACAGACAACAAATTGCACAATTGTTTGTTTAATTTAAAAATGGAGTTAAAAAGCACGCACACTTTAAAAAGACAATTATGGCTCCAAACAACAATAAAAGTGCAATACTCTAAAAACAGGACAACCTCACACACAAAATCATACACCAGAGTTAATGTCACCGCCTGAGAGATGATTGATCAGTCGAGCAGCAGCAGTCCTGAGTCCACCCTGGTAGGATCCGTCACCAGAAGAGAAGTCACTCACACCGACACCTGTACGTTTAGTTGAGCTGGACGTCAGATGACCCAGCTCGGCCTGCAGGACGCGTGACGCGGCCCGCCCCACGCCGTCCAGACAGCGGACACCAACCCAGGACCAGTCGGCAGACGGACGACCCAGGTGGAGGCAGAAAACCAGTCGGGACAGCAGGTAAACGAACACCATAGGACAAACAGCAGGCAGATGGACGCCAAGGACAAACAGCAGGGGACTAAAACAATAAATATTTAGAATTAAAAGCTGAACATGTAAGGGAAAAGAAGAAAACTGGCGCTTTACTCACCACCGAGTTCCACCTCTAGCAGGAGGGAAACAGGAAGCTTGTAATTATGGTCGCGAGAACAGTAGATCATCGCGACCATGCACCCGCTAGCGCGACACAGCCAGCAACCGCCGCCGGAAGGCGGATGACGTGTGTCAACCCTGAGAGCTGGGCCCGTTTTATACAGGAAGCCAGCCCCAGACCCAATCACATCCCAACACCAGTGTGGTGCGTTCAATGTCCGCAGGACATCTTGCCACATTCATCCCGCAAACTGAATCGACGTCCCGTCGATGATCCAGCTTGCCACCAGGGTCGAAATACAGCGGACATGGTACTCCAAACCTCGAGAGCCACTCCGTAACCAGCGCCACAGTAGAGGCATGCTGGTCTAATTGGGATGGCCAACGTGTATTTGGAAAATACCACTCCTCACCCAGGACCTGCACCAGCACCACAGTAGAGGTACGCTGATCTCTATTTAATAAATAAATAAATTACAAGCTAAAAACAAATAAATTACAAGCTAAAAACAGGTGAACCGCTGCTGTTTGTCCTTATCACACGCACACGCATAATAAAAAACAAATCTTTTACTAATGGTCACCAAAAAATAAATTGTGAAAGTGTCCCAGCCTCAAAACTGCAAAAACTACCAAACATTCATTCATTCATTCAACCTTTATTTAGTCAGGTAAATCTTTTGAACCTCATGGGCTCATTTACGAAAGCGACCTGCTAAAACTAAAGAACAATGAACAGCAGTGATAGAATTTCATTAAACAATAAACAAACAAACAATAAACAATAGAAAACAAAAAGAGAGAAAAAAACAAAAGATTTTTTTTTTTTTTAACAAAGTATCAAAAAACTAGCAAAACATTATAAGGTAGACGTATAAAATCAAAGACAGGAACAAATCTGCATTGGTTTTTGCCAGGATTCCAACAGATTCTGAAAACCATTTAGAGAAGTCAAGGTCGAGAGCTTCAGATCTTTTTGTAAGATATTCCATGAAGCAGGAGCAGAATAGGAGAAGGCCCTTTTTCCAAGTTCAGTCCTCACTGACGGAACACTGCAGGTAATCATGTCCTGAGAGCGCACACTGTAGCTGCACTCACGCAAAGACATGTAGGAGGAGATGTATGAGGGCAGCAGACCAAGAAGTGATTTAAAGATGAAAATGTACCAGTGGAAGAGTCTGCGTGAGGTTAATGATGTCCAATTAACCAGTGAATACAGGGTGCAGTGGTGGGTACGATAATCACAACCAGTTATGAATCTTAGTGCACCATGATAGACAACATCCAACATCCGCAGGGTGCTTGTAGGAGCATTCATGTAGAGAATGTCACCGTAATCAATGGAGGGAAGGAAAGTCACAGATACAAGGCGTTTCCTAACATTCAGTGTTAGACATGATCTGTTTCTGAAAAAGAAACCCAGTTTAACTTTCAATTTCTTCACTAGGTTTTCCACGTGGAGTTTAAAAGAGAGATGTGAATCGATCAGGATACCCAGATATTTATAGGAATCAACAAACTCAATAGGGACACCATTTGAAGATAAAATCAGAGGAGGATCTGCTGGAACCGCCTTCCTATTTGAAAAAAACATCCCTTTTGTTTTATCAGCATTTAGGACAAGTTTGAGACGGAACAAATCTGACTGGATGATGTCAAAAGCGGATTGTAGTAACTGGAAAGCCTTAGCTACTGTTTTAGCTCGGCAATAAACAACTGTATCATCAGCATAGAAATGTAAGGATGCATCAGGGATGCAGTGACCTACATTAGCTATGTAGATTGTAAAGAGAGTTGGTCCTAAAACTGAGCCTTGTGGTACACCATTTTTAACTGTTAAATAGCTGGAAGAAGCACCGTTATGTTGAACACATTGCCTCCGATTGGAAAGATAGTTAGAAAACCAACCGATGGTGTGATCAGAGAAACCGATTTCTGAGAGCTTATGACACAGGATGTTATGATCCACAGTGTCAAAAGCTTTAGACAGGTCTAAGAAAAGTGCAGCACAATAGTCCTTAGCATCCAATGCTTCAACAACATCATTCAGAACCTTCAGAGAAGCAGTTGTTGTGCTGTGTTTTTTCCTGAAACCAGATTGATGGAGAGGTAAGATGTTAAATGAGTCCAGATAATTTTTGATCTGAGAGTTTATCAGTTTTTCTTGAACCTTGGCTAAGATGCAGAGTTTAGAGATCGGTCGATAATTGTTCAGTGAGGTGGGGTCACCTCCCTTCAGCAAAGGAAGAACAAAGGCTGTTTTCCAAGCATCCGGAATGGTGTTTTGGCTTATGGACAGATTAAAGATGTGGGTCACAGGGACTGTGATGATATGAGCAGCCAGCCTTAAGAAATAAGGTGGAAGTTCATCTGGACCTGCAGATTTTTTAGGATCAAGATCATTTAAAGACCGTGTAAAGTGAATTTCAACATTTTCTTAAATAAACATTATAAATGTGATAATTGTAATCTTGTAAATGAGTAAAAAGTCTCAAAATAGTAGCTCAATTAATTTTGGAGTTATAGATGAAACTGTGTATGAAGACATGCTTGTTTCAGGATTTTTTAGGCGTGGTTTAAACGTGACCGCGTTTCGTCACGCGGTCCTCATTAGTATAGCACTACCCCCTGCTGCTCCAGCCATATAAATTGTTCTTCGCATGGGTGGAGCCGTTCACTCGCGAATCGCAGATAGCATCAGATAGCAATAGCATGGATATTTTGTTCATCGTTAGCTAGCTAATCAATTATGCCTCGTTCCTGCATCTTCCCTGGATGTCGCAATGGTCAGGGCACCCACATTGAGACGCAGGAGGGAGTCAGAACAAACCCAGGCTGCTGCTGGAGTTGCCACCTGCAGCTCCGCGCCGCGCGTGTGTTTGTGTGTGTGTGTGCGTTGAGCTCCTGCCACGCGCGCCGTGAAACGCAGTGACTCGCTGACACAGATGAGATAACTTAGTTATCAACGTGATTACTCTTTATTTTTATCACCAACACAGACCCCGCATGCGATGTGACCGGGTCGGACCGGGTGCATCGAGTCCGCTGCTCATCTTCTAAAATAGCGCTTATTATTAAACACATAACAGCGGAGTTATGTGTCCTCAACTTTAAAAACAAAACCAGAGTTGTTAGTGCACTAAAAACAGCGTAACTCTTGGAAAAAGGAGCTACTGGCAGCCAGAACTTAGATAAAAACGGAGGAGGTGGATCTCTGCTGTCTGCCTCGCTCAGCTCAGCAGCAGAACTGCGCTGAAACCACTCCCTGCACTGACACGCCCCCACAGTTTCAGACCAAGGGAAAATAATGTATTTTCATGATTTTTGACACTTAATTTTATAAGGAAAACAATGTTTTTAATCAGTCAGATTTATATGGGTGATTAATAACACATATTTATGCCATGTGACAAACTAAAAACACACATTTAATTTCACTTTACACGGTCTTTAACAGTTTATTTACCTCACTGACTGAGAATGGAAACAAACAACGCCAAATGTAGCCGGACGGATATGGATAAAAATAGGGAACATTAGTTTAAAAAATAAATAATCTATTTTTAATAAAAGAAAGTGAATTTGGTTAAAAACTTTACTAAAAGTTACCCTTAAGGCACATAGATCTGTTACAGATGAGGCATGAGACAAGTTCACACAGACAACAAATTGCACAATTGTTTGTTTAATTTAAAAAATGGAGTTAAAAAGCACGCACACTTTAAAAAGACAATTATGGCTCCAAACAACAATAAAAGTGCAATACTCTAAAAACAGGACAACCTCACACACAAAATCATACACCAGAGTTAATGTCACCGCCTGAGAGATGATTGATCAGTCGAGCAGCAGCAGTCCTGAGTCCACCCTGGTAGGATCCGTCACCAGAAGAGAAGTCACTCACACCGACACCTGTACGTTTAGTTGAGCTGGATGTCAGATGACCCAGCTCGGCCTGCAGGACGCGTGACGCGGCCCGCCCCACGCCGTCCAGACAGCGGACACCAACCCAGGACCAGTCGGCAGACGGACGACCCAGGTGGAGGAAGAAAACCAGTCGGGACAGCAGGTAAACGAACACCATAGGACAAACAGCAGACAGATGGACGCCAAGGACAAACAGTAGGGGACTAAAACAATAAATATTTAGAATTAAAAGCTGAACATGTAAGGGAAAAGAAGAAAACTGGCGCTTTACTCACCACCGAGTTCCACTTCTAGCAGGAGGGAAACAGGAAGCTTGTAAATGTGGTCGCGAGAACAGTAGATCATCGCGACCATGCACCCGCTAGCGCGACACAGCCAGCAACCGCCGCCGGAAGGTGGATGACGTGTGCCAACCCTGAGAGCTGGGCCCGTTTTATACAGGAATCCAGCCCCAGACCCAATCACATCCCAACACCAGTATGGTGCGTTCAATGTCCGCAGGACATCTTGCCACAAACATAATCAGAATTGTGTCCAATCGGAAAAAACGCTCTTGGACAAATCTCACCACCTCGATGTCAAATGCATATGTAATCTGTTTTTAATTGTGCTTGCTGGTAGAGTTTTTTGATGTCTCAAATTGTGTCCTGATAGACAAGATGTGAAAGATCTTTTTTGTAATACTACTATGGTTCTCTCCCTTTTCCTATCTAAGATTATTATTCTGAAAAAGGATAAGAAGGCCGCACTTATTGTAGCAGCAGCTTCGTACACTCCGCCCTATCTTTCAGATGACTGTACGGACATGCTCTCGCTGTACCTCGGTGCAATGATGATAAAGCTTATTCTGATTCTGATTACTTCTGCTGGGGTCACGCTGAGAAGCTCTTCATCCAGTGGGGAGGTGAATCAGGTGCTGGGTGGCCTGTTCAGGTCTTCAAAGTGTGCATAGAACTTGAGGGCATCAGGCTGTGATGGGTCTCTAGGGCATTGTTAACTTTTCTGTTATACACTTAATGCCCCTCCACATGCTCCGTGGGTCTTGTGAGGAGAATTGACCCTCGATCCTCTGTGCATATGTGGTCTTGGCCCTCTTAATACCAGCTACCAGCTCTTTCCTTGTCCTTCTCAGCTCCTGTGGGTTTCCAGACCTGAAGGCAGTGTTCCTGGCTGCCAGCAGGGTGCGCACCTCTGCATTCAGCCAAGGTTTTCTGTTTGGGTAGCTTTTAACACATCTTATGGTGGACATGGTGTCATTACATTTGCTAATGTACCCCAGAACTGAGGATGTGTATTGGTCAAGTTCACCAGCTTCTCTGAAGACCTTCCAGTCTGTTCTTTCAAAACAATCTCTCAGTATGGGGCCACTGTTCTGGATCCAAGATTTAACTTTTGAATGGAATTATGGAAGTTAAACAACTTTTCCATGATATTCTAATTTTTTGGAAAGTGTCTGTATATATGCATATTTGCTTAGATGTGTATGTATATATTCATATGTATAGGTTGATCAGGAATCTAGTACTCCCTACTGCCTCATGCATATTTGTCTTTTTATTCAAATTTGTGTATTCTGCTTCTTTTTTTTTTTATTATTATTTTGTATGTATTTTTTTTCTGTATAATGAGAACATGCTACTGGATGCCTCTAATTTCCCCCCTGGGATTAAAAAGTATGTATGTATGTGTGTGTACGTATATATGTATGTATGTATGTACATTATGTGTATATCCATCCATCTATCTATCTGGTCACTTGTCTTATTTAACTCTATGGTCATGTCTTGTCTGCAGACCAAGAAGTCATCTGTGTGTTGTTTTAAGGGCTGAATAAGCCTCAGATACTCCTGCAAAAACTGCTGAGTAAGATCCAGTGTAGCATTAAAATCAGCAGGGCTACTAGTTATTTAGGCTCCTGATCCACACTAAGAAAACAACCAGTCTTTGTTTGGAGGATCAGGACTGCAGCTGGAGGCCATGCCAAGAGCTTGCCTCCTCTATTACAACCAAATGTTGGAAGAGTTTAAAAACTAATAAAATACGTGTACTCTAATTTTATTTACGTTTATTTATGCACACACATTTCTAAAAGAGCAATAAGGTTTGCAGCAGCGACACCCTGCTGAGAATTTTTTTTCCATTTCGTTCAAAGGTTTGTTGTCAGACAGACCTCATACATTTAAGCTGACCGTTCAAAGTGTCAGTTTTGTTTCACAGACATGACGGAGCTTTCAGAAAAACTTATTGCTAATTTTAGTAAAATCCATTGAATTCCAGTCCAAAGTTAAAATACTTATAATAAAAATGTTTACAGTGGTGTCTTTGCAATAAATAGTTGGTCATTAGATGATGTGTTCTTGAAAAGTTGGTGATTTCTGAAGACAGATTAAAGACCTGAAGCAGATGAGATGGAGAGCTTTGTGTGAGTCCTACATCAGTAACAGTTAATCCAACATTTTCTTCTCTGCAAATCAGATGCTTTAAAAAACTTTTTCAACTGAGAATTCATTAAACTGGTTTGTTGCAGAAACACAGATAAAGGACCTCAATGATGAGATCTTTAAGGTTTGTTCAAAGGCAAACAACAGAAATCCTTTTTCCATGTGATCCTACAGCTGAGAAAAAGCTGCCATTAGAGTTATCCTAAAGTATAGCTTTAATGTAAAAGTGTACAATAACATTATCAGTTATTTAATGAACTGAACCATTTAAAGTCCAACACCCACCATGTTTTCATAATAGATACTAGAGCCTGAAAAATACAGAAATTTTGGCCATTGCCGATACCGATATAATGACTGGAAATCCTTTAGCTTTGTCCACTCCAATATTCTAGGTAAACAGCTACTTTTAAACCTGTTTAACATGAAGTCTTACTAACATGCATTCACATTTTCCATTTGTCACGTTTCTGCCCCGCCTGTCATGCTGTTTGACATAAGGCCGTGGTGTAGTGGTAATGGCAGTCGACCCCTTATCGGAAGGTTGGAGGTTCGAATCCTGCATCCGCCCACCATGTGTCGTTGTGTCCCTGGGCAAGACACTTAACCCTGAGTTGCTCCCGGTAGGTCTGGATGGCGCCTTGCAAGGCAGGCTACCACTACTGGTGTATGAATGTCTGAATGAATGGGTGGATGGCTGGTATTGTAAAGCGCTTTGGGGCTCCTCACAGGGGGCTGGAAAGCGCTATATAAATAAGCTCCATTTACCATAAGGTTTTGGTTTTCCTGCTCCTGTCATGTTTCACGTCTGCTCCTGTCTCCCTTCCCCACGTCCACACTGGTCACTCACCCAGTCAGCATTCATTCTGTTCACCTGTTCTAAACCATATTTAAGGACTCCTCTCACCGCTTTACTCCATCCATCCATCCAGCCATTCTCTTCCGCTTATCCGGGGTCGGGTTACGGGGGTAGCAGCCTAAGCCCAGACTTCCCTCTCCCCAGCCACTTGGGCCAGCTCCTCCGAGGGAATCCCAAGGCGTTCCCAGGCCAGCAGAGAAACATAGTCCCTCCAGCGTGTCCTGGGTCTTCCTCTGGGTCTCCTCCCGGTGGGACATGCCCGGAACACCTCACCAGGGAGGCGTCCAGGAGGCATCCTAACCAGATGCCCGAGCCACCTCAACTGGCTCCTCTCGATGTGGAGAAGCAGCGGCTCTACTCCGAGTCCCTCCCGGATGACTGAGCTTCTCACCCTATCTCTTAAGGCCCTGTACACACGTAGCCGTTTATCAGTAAAACCGAACAGTTTATCATGCGGTTTGGCCTTTCATCCACACGTGAACTCCGGTTGATGTAACTATAAACGAATAATAACAAAACTCCGGCCAAAGTGAAGATTTGAGAACTCTCCGCTTTCGAGTCTGCGTGTGGACTTTCAGAACCGGAGGTTTCTGCTCCAGCTCCTCCAGATGGAGCGGCGCTTACGTCACATATAGGAGGCCAGGTTGGCGCGGAGCGTCACATAATGCTCTTTAAAAAAACGCTAAAAAGTCAACATACCTGCTCTGACATGATTCCCAGTCAACATTTTCCTGCGTTTTATTAACTTTGTACTCCAACAAGTTATTTAATAGTAGTTCAACCTCACGGTCTGTCCATACAAACGAAAGAAAAAAAAAAAGAAAAAATAACAGGAAGTGTGGCTGGGTTGGAGGGTTGTGACAGCACTACACTGCCACCTATGGGTTCAGCATATTCTTTACAACTTTACAACGCTCTGTGGTGAAAAAAACGGGACATGGACATTTTAAATATTCGAACATGTATGGACAGAGATATTTTTTTGCGCAAATATTTGTTTTTCAAACACCAGGCTACGTGTGTACAGGGCCTAAGGGAGAGTCCAGACACCCTGCGGAGGAAACTCATTTCGGCCGCTTGTATCCGAGATCTCGTTCTTGCGGTCACAACCCAAAGCTCATGACCATAGATGAGGGTGGGAACATAGATCGATCGGTAAATTGAGAGCTTTGCCTTTTGACTCAGCTCTCTCTTCACCGCTTCACTGCCAATGCTGCACCTATCCGCCTATCGATCTCAAGCTCCAGTTTTCCTTCATTCGTGAACAAGACCCCACGATACTTAAACTCCTCAACTTGGGGAAGGACCTCCTCCCCAACCTGGAGAGGGCACTCTACCCTTTTCTGGCTCAAGACCATGACCTCGGATTTGGAGGAACTTATCCTTTTTTTATTTTATTTTTTTTAAATTAAATTTATTCATTTTACATAAATAAAAAATAATGTTTAAACATACAGTGAGGAATATAAAAGACAAAATGAAAGATGGCAGAGAGAAGAAATAATCTTATAGTAGCCTATATCTGCCCCCTTTTTTTTTTCAAAAAACAAAAAAACAAATGCAAACTCAATCCAAACAATTAACTCAAGCAATGTTTTTCAAGTAATTGAATAAAAAAACTTCATTAGTTGACTAGAAAATTACTAATAGAATGGATTTAACAAAAAAAAAAAGTATTTTGTTAACAACTTAGATTTGATTATTTTTTTAAACAAGAGCATAGATTTAGCATATTTAACATCCTTTTCCAAATTGTTCCATAAGTCAATTCCCTGTATCGAAACAGTCCGCCCCTTCAAACTGGTCTTATACTGAGGTTTTGCAAAAATCTCAGTTCCCTTAAGACTATAACAAGACCTTCTCTTAACAAAAAACATTTGAACGTTTGGAGGCAGTAAGTTGTTTTGAGCTCTATAGTTCATGACTAATGAAATATTATAATCCACCAAATCATAAAATTTCAATAACTTAAGTTGGTTAAATAATATATTGGATGGATGACAATAAGGTTTTCCTAAAATAATTCCCACAGCTCTTTTCTGTAAAATAAAAACAGGCTTTGTTATAGTTTTAAATGCCTTCCCCCAAACTTCAACACAATAAATTAAATGTGGAACAAAAATGGTATTATATAACAAATACAAAGCTGTCTCATTCAAAAAATCTTTAACTTTATACCGCAGTAGATCTGGCTAACTTAATTTTTACCGAAGTGATGTGCTGTTTCCATGACAGTTTGTCATCAATTACCACACCCAAAAACTTCACCTCATTTACTCTCTTGACTTCCACACCATCAATTTTTAGAAAAAAAATCCATATTCTTTTTTGTATTACTAAATAACATGTAATTGGTTTTTCCAAGATTCAGTGATAGCTTGTTTAATTTAAACCAGGTTTGTATTTTAGCAAATTCCATTGTTATCAACGCAGTCATTTGTTCAAAGTCACTACCAAAATAAAAGAAGGTAGTATCATCAGCAAACAAGATACAATTTAGCAGTCTAGACACCTTCACTAAATCATTTACATATAAAATAAACAACTTTGGTCAGAGTATCAAGCCTTGTGGGACTCCACATGTAATTGTACAGAAATCAGATTGTATACCATCAACGTACACAAACTGCTTTCTGTCCGTCAAATAGCTTTGTATCCACTGCAGTGCTCGTCCTCTAATACCATACCTGTTTAGTTTATTGACAAGAATAGTGTGGTCAATAGTGTCGAATGCTTTCCTTAAGTCAACAAATAAACTTATACAGTGTTGTTTTTGATTAATGGCTGTGGTGATTTTTTCTGTTAATTCCATAAGTGCCATTGATGTGGAATTTTTCAATCTGAATCCATATTGGCTAGCACTCAAGATGTCGTGTTTGTCAAGATATTTATCCAATCTGTTCACAAATACTTTTTCTAGAATTTTTGAGAATTGTGGTAACAGTGAAATGGGTCTATAATGGTCAAAAACATCTTTATCACCGTTTTTAAAAATAGGGATCACTTTAACAACTTTCATATTATCAGGAAATATGCCCTCTGAAAGAGACAAGTTACATATGTAAGTAAATGGTTCAATGACCTGATGTATTATATTTTTTACAACCACCATAACCATATCAACCCAATCCCTAGATCTCTTGTCTGCAAATCTTTCAACTATCAGAAGTATTTCCTTATTGTCAATTTCTTTTAGAAACATAGTATCTTCACAGTCTTCAATCAAATAGTTCACATTACCATCAACACTTGGGATTGTATTTGCAAGATTTGGTCCTATATTCACAAAATGGTTATTAAATTAATTTACTATTTCATTTTCATCTTGTATTTCTTCATTGTCTTTCTTGAAAAACTGTGACAAGCTCGTATTATTTTTAAGATTTTTCAAAACACTGTTCAAAACTCTCCAGGTATCACCATTTGTTTTATGTAATAAATCACTATAAAATTCTCTCTTTTGTCTTTTTATAATTCCTGTTAATTTGTTCTTGTATTTTTTACATTTAGTCTCCGCCTCAAGAGTTCTGCATTTCAAGAAACAAGAATACAGATAGTTTTTTTCTTGCATGCATTTCTTAAACCTGTCGTCATCCATGTTTGATCTATAGAACGTACTCTCGTATTGTGTTTTTGCACACAATTTTTTTTTGTACAAGACATCCAAGATATTCATAAACTCATCATAAGATTTGTTTACATCAGTCACGTAAACATCTTTCCAGTTGTTTACTTAAGTCATCTTTTAATTTATCTAATGCCAAGGGCGGCCATGGCGTAGTGGTAATGGCAGTCGTCCCCCGATCGGAAGGTTGGCGGTTCGAATCCCGGTTCCCCACACCATGTGTCGTTGTGTCCTTGGGCAAGACACTTAACCCCGAGTTGCTCCCGGTAGGACTGGAAAGCGCCTTGCATGGCAGTCTGCCGCTACCGGTGTATGAATGTGTGTATGAATGGGTGGATGGTTGGTATTGTAAAGCGCTTTGGGGCCCCTCATAGGGGGCTGGAAAGCGCTATATAAATAAGCTCCATTTAATGCTTTTTATAATAATAATAATAATAATAATAAATTCAATTTATAACGCAATTTTCATTAATGAAAATCTCAAAGTGCTATTTTTGAGATGTATTAATTACTATATTTCTTTTTTTTATTGTTTGTGTAATACTATTTTCTATATAAATTGTGAAAATTGGTAAATGATCACTCAAATCGGCTATCAAAATACCACTTTTTATATTCTCATTAGTTAAGTTTGTGAAAATATTATCAATTATTGTGGAGCTATGCGTTGTTATTCTGGTTGGATTTGATATTAATGGAAATCAATTTAAACTGTACATTGCATGTATGAATGCGTTAAAATTGTTTGAATCAGTCTTATTTCCCAGGTCAATGTTGAAGTCACCACACAAGAAAATCGTTTTGTTTCTGCTCTTTTCTAATAACGCCAGGATTTTATCAGAGTAATTCCATATTTGATCCAGGAGATCGATATGCACAGCTTATTATGATGTTTTTGTCTTTTCTATTTATTATTTCTATTGTTATCATTTCCATTGAATTGTCTACAACTATAGCCATGTCACTAATTAATTTACATTTTATTTCACTATTAATGAATAGAGCAACTCCTCCACATTTTTTCTTTTTATTTCTATTCATATGATACAAGTCTTATCCTTCTATATAAGCATTGTTTATATTTTCATCATTTAACCATGTTTCAGATAATGCTATTATTGTAAACTTTTTGTTTAATTGCTTCAAAAAATCTGTTATCTTTGATATATTTGCATTTATACTTCTGCAATTAAAGTGGATAATGGAGAGACCACCATCTGATACCTTAATTGCGTTAAACTGTTCGTCATTATAGTATTTACTTTCTTTTGCTACATGAAGTAGATTGTTTACAATTTCATCTTCAATATTATATATTTTGAATTCTGATTCTTCGCACATCATTGTCATTTAAAGTATTTGACCATCGGATTGTTTGTTATATGAATGTTGTTGAGAATTTCACTAGACTGTAGATACTGTTCTCCTAAAAGTTTTAAGTTCTTCCAAATTTCTCCAAGTCATTTAATTCTACAGTATTATTATTTCAGGTAGTGAGCCATCCTGTTTTTTAATCCATATTTTACAGTTTTTCGTCCACGTGGATACTATTTTATTCTGTCACTTTAACATTCTTGCTTCTCGTGCAATCATTCCATTCTTTCTTGTTAAATGTTCGTTTATATAAACTTTCGTTCCCTTTAATTTTTTTGCTTGCATAATTTTTTTTAATTTTTTTTCTATTGTTGAACCTTACTACAATTACCGGCTTAGATTGTTTGATTTTACTATGAAGGGTGTGGCATACAGCCATGTCATCGTGATCAACATCAAAGTCTTTATCCTGTAGGAACGATACCACTTGGTCTTCAAGAGTCTTAAGCTCTTGAGGCGATGATTTCTCGGTTATCCCCTCATTTTTGTGACTTTAGTATATAATCAATTTTTTATTTCCAATCCATCCATCCATCCATCCATCCATCCATCCATCCATCTTCTTCCGCTTATCCGGGGTCGGGTCGCGGGGGTAGCAGCCTAAGTAGGGAGGCCCAGACTTCCCTCTCCCCAGCCACTTGGAGCAGCTCCTCCGGGGGAATCCCAAGGCGTTCCCAGGCCAGCCGAGAAACATAGTCCCTCCAGCGCGTCCTGGGTCTTCCTCTGGGTCTCCTCCCGGTGGGACATGCCCGGAACACCTCACCAGGGAGGCGTCCAGGAGGCATCCTAACCAGATGCCCGAGCCACCTCAACTGGCTCCTCTCGATGTGGAGAAGCAGCGGCTCTACTCCGAGTCCCTCCCGGATGACTGAGCTTCTCACCCTATCTCTAAGGGAGAGTCCAGCCACCCTGCGGAGAAAACTCATTTCAGCCGCTTGTATCCGAGATCTTGTTCTTTCGGTCATAACCCAAAGCTCATGACCATAGATGAGGGTGGGAACGTAGATCGATCGGTAAATTGAGAGCTTTGCCTTTTGACTCAGCTCTCTCTTCACCACGACAGACCGGTACAGCGCCCGCTTCACTGCGGACGCTGCACCTATCCGCCTATCGATTATTTCCAATCCAGTAATTATTAAATTGTCTTGTCTTGAATTTTGTTCCAATTCATTGATCCGTTGTTCCAATTCCATTATTTTTTATCCTTCAAAGTTATTTGTGATTTTAATTGATTAATCTCATCAAACAAGCCCATAAGTTGCTTTTTTGCATAAGTTCACTGGTATTGTAAAGCGCTTTGGGGCTCCTCACAGGGGGCTGGAAAGCGCTATATAAATAAGCTCCATTTACCATTTACCATTTTGTTGAGATGTTATTTTCACAAGTTCCGAACTCATGAAGTTTAACGATTTATTTATGTTCTCAACATCATCAGAGTTTTGCTCACTCAGAGCTTGTTTGTCCCTTTTGATTTATTTGCCATCTTCACAAAGAGCCGACTCCCAATGTCAATAAATCCACAAAAAATGTATGAATGACTGGGCCTGGTCATCGACCCACATTACCGGCAAAGCGGGTCCGAAAGGAGAAGAAACAGACCTCCTCCACGGCCGACCGTGGTCTTCCTCAGCAGCAGCCGCTCCCGCAGATGGAATGAGGAGAAAACTCCGCGCCCCACGCCATCCGCCGACAACGGCCACCGCACTCACGCAGCTTCAACGCCGCAGATTTTCAACCCCGCCGACCGACAGCCAGCACTCGTCCAAACAGCCCCCGGACGGTGGCCTGCAAGCCACGGACCCTACCTCCAGAAAGAGAAACAGGCCCCTTAGCCCCAACAGTCCACAAGGCCGACGCCGACTACGGGAGCTCCCACGCCGCTCCAACTCCGAAAATGGTCAAATGCCGCCGATTTTCAATTCCGCCGAACGACAGCCATCACTCGTCCAAACAGCCACCCTCGAACAGCCCCCGGACGGTGGCCGGCAAGCCTCGGATCCAACCTCCAGAGAGAGAAACAGGCCCCTCAGTCCCAACAGTCCACAAGGCCAATGCCGACTGAGGGAGCACCGCCCCACCCAGAGGCAAGCAAACCACTGAGGTTAGATTAATGCCCGTCGAATTAATTTGAAAAAGATTGGTTTTGAAGAAAAAGTCCGGAATAAGTTATTAGTTTAGTCCGCATTGCCTGGATCCTCATCCCGGTCGCGTCACACTCGGTTGCAAACCGCTCCAGTGAAAGCTGTAGATCACGACTTGATGAAGCCAATAGGACCATATCATCTGCAAAAAACAGAGAAGCAATCCTAAGGCCACCAAAACAGATCCCCTCAACACCTTGGCTACGGCTAGAAATTCTGTCCATAAAAGTTAAGAACCGAATCGGTGACGGAGGGCAACCTTGGCGGAGTCCAACTCTCACCGCAAACGAGCCTGACTTACTGCCGGCAATGCGGACCAAGCTCTGACACCAGTCGTACAGGGACCTAACAGCCCGTATCAAAGAGCCTGGTACCCCATACTCCCGGAGTACCCCCCACAGGGCCCCTCAAGGGATGTGGTCAAATGCCTTCTCCAAGTCCACAAAGCACATGTAAACTGGTTGACCAAACTCCCACGCACCCTCCAGGACCCTGCTGAGGATGTAGAGCTGGTCCAGTGTGCCACGACCAGGACGAGAATCCACATTGCTCCTCCTGGATCCGAGGTTCGACTATCCGACGGACCCTCCTCTCCAGACCGTGACACCGTGGCAACACGGTGGCACAACTGGTAGAGCTGCTGCCTCTCAGCGAGCAGGTCCCCGGTTCAAATCCTGGTCCGGGGGCCTTTCTGGGTGGAGTTTGCATGTTCTCTCCGTGCATGCGTGGGTTTTCTCCGGGTACTCCGGTTTCCTCCCACAGTCCAAAAACATGCATGTTAGGCTGATTGGTAACTCTAAATTGACCCTGGGTGTGAGTGAAACAGGTCCCTCTTTTAAATGAGTCCCTATGGCTCAATGAGGCTAGCCTGTATAAATAAAGGTTGAATGAATGAAAAAAAAACCTGAATAGACCTTACCAGGGAGGCTTAAGAGCGTGATCCCCCTGTAGTTGGGACACACTCTACCATCCCCCTTTTTGAATAGGGGAACCACTACCCCAGTCTGCAATCCAAGGGAACTGCCTCCGATGTCCATGCAATATTGCAGAGTTGCGTAAGCCAACACAACCCCACAACATCCAGAACCCTAAGGAACTCTGGGCGAATCTCATCCACCCATGGGGCCCTGCCACCGAGGAGCTTTTTAACCATCTCAGTGACCTCAGCACCAGAGATTGGAGAGCCTGGCCCAAAGTCCCCCAGGCTCCGCTTCCTCAGTGCAAGACGTGCCAGTGGGATTGAGGAGGTCTTCAAAGTATTCTGCCCACCTACTCACAACATCCTGAGTTGAGGTCAGCAGTACGCCACCTCCACTATGAATGGTGTTGGTGGCGTACCGCTTCCCCCCACTGAGACACCGGATGGTGGACCAGAATCGCCTCAAAGCCGTATGGAAGTCATTCTCCATGGCCTCTCCGAACTCCTCCCACGCCCCAGTTTTTGCCTCAGCAACCACCCGAGCTGCATGCCATTTGGACTGCTGGTACCCATCCGCTGCTTCCGGGGTCCCACAGGCCAAAAAGGCCCAATAGGACTCCTTCTTCAGCTTGACAACATCCCTCACCGCCGGTGTCCACCACTGGGTTCGAGGGTTGCTGACGACAGGCACTGACACCCTTGTAGCCATCGCTCTGATAAGCCGCCTCGACAATAGAGGCGCAGAACATGGCCCACTCTGACTCAATGTCCCTTGCCTCACTCGGAACGTGTTCAAAGCTCTCCCGGAGGTGGGAGTTAAAGCTCCGTCTTACGGGAGACTCTGCCAGACGTTCCCAGCAGACCCTCACAATATGTTTGGGTGTGCCAGGTCTGACCGGCATCCTTCCCACCATCGGAGCCAACTCACCACCAGGTAGTGGTCAGTTGACAGCTTCGCCCCTCTCTTCACCCGAGTGTCCAAGACATGCGGCCGCAGATCAGATGAGACGACAACAAAGTCGATCATCGAACTGCGACCTAGGGTGTCCTGGTGCCAAGAGCACATATGGACACCCTTATGACACATGGTGTTCGTTATGGACAATCCATGATGAGCACAGAAGTCCAATAACAGAACACCACTCTGGTTCGGATCAGGGGGGCCGTTCCTCCCAACCACACCCCTCCAGGTCTCACTGTCATTGCCCACATGAGCGTTGAAGTCCCCCAGTAGAACAAGGGAGTCCCCAGGAGGCGCACTTTCCAATACCCTCTCCAAGGACTCCAAAAAGGGTTGGTAATCTGAGCTGCTGTTTGGCGCATAGGCACAAACAACAGTCAGGACCCGTCCTCCCACACGTAGGCGGAGGGAGGCTACCCTCTCATTCACCGGGGTGAACCCCAACGTACAGGCACCAAGATGGGAGGCAACAAGTATGCCCACTTCTGCTCGGCGCCTCTCACCAAGGGCAACTCCAGAGTGGAAGAGTGTCCAAGCCCTCTCAAGGAAACTGGTGCCAGAGCTATGCGTTGAAGGGAATCTGACTATTTCTAGCCGGAACCTCTCAACCTCACACACCAGTTTAGGCTCCTTCTCCACCAGAGAGGTGACATGCCATGTTCCAATAGCCAGCTTCTGTAGCCGTGGATCAGACCACCAGGGTCCCCGCCCTTGGCCACCACCCATCCCACATTGCAACCGACCCCTTTGGCCCTCCCACAGATGGTGAGCCCATGGGAAGGGGGACCCACGTCTCCTCTTCGGGCTATGCCCGACCGGGCTCCATGGGTAAATGCCCGGCCACCAGGCGCTCGCCAGTGTGCCCCACCTCAGGGCCCGGCTCCAGAGTGGGGCCCTGGTGACCCATGTCTGGGCAAGGGAACACGGTTTCCATTTATTTTCCTCATCATAGGGGTCTCTGGGCTGCACTTTGTCTGTCCCTCACCTAGGACCTGTCTGCCTTGGTTGACCCTACTAGGGGCATGAAGCCCCTGACAGCATAGCGCATAGGATCATTGGGACACTCAAACCCCTCTACCATGGTAAGGTGGCAGCCCAGGGAGGAGTCACCGCTTTACTCTGCCACATTATTAAACCTCTCATGATCCCTGATATTCAAGCCATCCTTGTTCATGCCTGACCCTCAAGCGCCATCGTTTGGATCTCAACCTCACGCCACATCTATTGGATTTACTCCATAATTGTTCAATGAGGTGGGGTCACCTCCCTTCAGCAAAGGAAGAACAAAGGCTGTTTTCCAAGCATCCGGAATGGTGTTTTGGCTTATGGACAGATTAAAGATGTGGGTCACAGGGACTGTGATGATATGAGCAGCCAGCCTTAAGAAGTAAGGTGGAAGTTCATCTGGACCTGCAGATTTTTTAGGATCAAGATCATTTAACAGTTTATTTACCTCACTGACTGAGAACGGAGAAAAAGAGAAGGTGTGATTAACAGATGGTTGACTTGTAGGAGGGATTTGATTTGTAGAAGTTTGATTATTAGATAAAGTGGCTGATTTTCCGTTTGTAACTGTGTCAAATAATGAACTAGAAGCAACAAAATGTTTATTGAAACAGTTCAGGATCTCGTGCTTATTTGACACAGGAACAGAGTCAACAAGAAATTGTGATGGGAGGTCAGATGATTGGGGGGTGCCTGAGAGAGATTTGATGGTTTTCCAGAATTTTTTAGGATCGTTTAGATTTTTGGAGGTCTGAGATAAGAAGTAGTTACGTTTTGCGGCTTTGATGGCAGTTGTACATTTATTCCTTAGCTGCCGAAATTTCAACCAATCAGTGTCTGAGTGTGATTTTCTTGCTGCGGCCCAAAGATGATCTCTCCAGTGCAGGAGATCAGCTAGTTCAGGAGTAAACCAGGGGCTGTCACGGCTCTTTATCCTGAACTGCCGGAAAGGTGCGTGTTTGTTTACAAAGAGAATGAAACTATCGTGAAAATAGTTCCAAGCGGTGTTCACGTCATTGATTTGTAGGATACGTTGCCAATCAAAGAGGGATAGATCCCAAAGGAATGACTGTTCACTGAAACGTTTCAAATCCCTTTTTTGAATTATTCTGGGCTTAGCAGGTGGAAGTTTAGTAGATCTAAGAGCTGCTATTACGGAATGATCACTCAAAACGTTGGCAAATACACCTATACCAGGAAATTTGTGAGGTGCATTTGTGAAAAACAGATCTAAGATAGAAGATTTTTCGGGACATTTTATGTTTGGTCTGGTAGGAGAATCGATAAGTTGTGTTAGATTGAGAGATAGGCAACATTCCTTGAATTTATCACAGAGGGGGGTCGACTTATTCCAATCAATGTTGAAATCTCCAGCCAAAACAATCTCATTGTGTTTTAAATTTCCTATGAATTCAGTCAGGGAGGACAGAGCTTCAGGTGTTGCGGAGGGGGGACGATAACAACCAACAACAGTTAAGGGCTGACCTCCTTTTCAATGCAAGAGTTGGGGTTTCGAATCCACCAGCAGTCACATGCCAAAGTGTCCCTGGGCAAGACACTGAACCCCCATTGCCTCCGATGTATGAATGTGATAAAACACTGATTAGTCTCTTTAGAATGACTTGTTCAATTAGCTTTGCAGAGATCTAGTAGAGTGCTGTATGAATGGGTAAATGAAGACACAGATTGTAGTGTAAAGAGATTTGAGTAACTTCATAAGATAGAAAGGTGCTATATAAGTACAGTCCATTTACCATTCACCCATCCGTTCTCACCCCCGCCTAACAAACAACCTTCCTTCTCCTTTCTGGCCGAGCCCCCTAGTTATTTGTTGAGTGCCAAAAGATCTTCAGGAAGATGAAAAAGATGCAGAAACTGAAGGAAGTTCGTCGGCGATAGACAGCGAGAGTGAGTAATGAAATCTGAGAGATTTGTTATATCTAGTGTTTTGGATTTTATTGTTAGTGTAGTTCAGTGTGTTAAATGATAGTTTGGTCAGTTTTCCTGTGTTTGAGTCAAACCAATGAGAACATCTTTGAATGTAAATCTACTGCTTCTGTTGGAGGTGGAGGATGAAGCCCTGGACCCAGGAATCCATGGAACCATAGTGTCAGAACCTTCTCAGACAGAAGAGNCGGACCACCAGGTGGCCTGAGGTGGTTCCTCTGACATCCACAACATCTGCAGTGGTGGCCCGGGCATTTTTGTCTACCTGGGTGGCGCGTTTTGGCCCCCCTTCAGACATTACATCGGACAGGGGCCCGCAGTTTGTTTCTGAACTTTGGTCTACCATGGCCAAGGGTCTGGGGACTAACGTTCACAGGACCACCGCTTACAACCCCCAAGCTAATGGTTTGTGTGAACGGTTTCACAGGTCATTGAAAGCCGCACTTCGCGCTGCATTGACCGGTGACAACTGGATTGACCGTCTTCCCTGGGTTTTGTTGGGTTTACGTACCGCAACCAAAGAGGACCTGAGCTCTTCCCCGGCTGAACTGGTTTTCGGTCAACCTGTGCGCGTCCCCGGTGAGTTTTTACCTGAGGTACCCTCACCACAGTTTGCTCCACCGTTGCTCCATTTTTCACCTCAGGAGGCCCCTTTTCGTGTCCCTGGCCCGGTACACCATTGTTTACCGCAGTCATTTGTCCCTAAGAGTCTGGAGTCCTCTAAATTTGTTTTTGTCAAACACAATGCACACAGGACACCACTACAGCCTTTGTATGATGGACCGTTTCGGGTTCTTCAACCAGGTCCAAAACATTTCCTTTTAGATTTAGGGGGTCGTACTGAGACTGTCTGTATCGATAGGCTTAAACCAGCTCATGTTATGTCAGATGATCAGGTTGTTACGGCCCAGGCTCCTCGCAGGGGCAGACCTCCATCCACATTGTTAACGGACTGCTGTCCCCCTGCCAGAGACTCTCAACATCCATTGGAGCCCGAATCTTCTGCAGGCCCTCCTCGGAGCCCTCCGCTTCATCAGACTGGTTCTGCAGGGCCCAGGTTCAGCCGTTCTGGTCGTTTAATCAAACCTAAAATGCGGGACTAGTGATGGACCTTACTGGGTGTTCTGGGGGGGCGTGTGTGGTGGACCACTAGGGGGCTCTACTCACACCCAGTGGACCGAATGTGTTACAGGATGCTTTTATTGTGAAAGGTCCAGAGGACCGGATGTTGTGTTGGTATATAAGGCGGTGTTGGGTGGTTTCCCGCCAGTTTAGTAGGAGTTGATTAAAAGTGAAGATCTACATCCCGTCTCCTGTGTCGTCTCTTCACCGCCTCCTACACTACGTCACAAATGTTGCATTCGCTTGTAGCCGGAATTTTCAGAGAGAAAAGCTGTTTTTCATTTCAGACTCTGTTTGGAAGGAATTTTCATTATTTTATCATTTTGTTTGCAAAAATGAACATAGTTGAATGATAAAATATATATATCTTCTATCATTTCATGCTAATTTGTAAGATGATGTCAGTGGACCTTTAACATTCCTGTTTCACCTTTTTGTAAAAAACAAAGCCAATATCAAGAGAAACAGCTGTTCCTGGTACTGTGCTGCCAAAGAGTCAATGAATTCAAGGCGTTTTGGCACAAAATGTTTGACATCATGTTAAAACCACTGACACAGGTTTTTAATCCCATCAAGCACAGAAAGACAAAGTTGCTGAGTAAAAACAATGTTTTTCATTCAGCTCTCTGCAGGGCTGCCACAGTGAGTGAACTCCTACAGCAGATTTGGCAATTGTATTACACCAGATGCCTTTCCTGACACAGCCTGGGCTTGAACCGGCAGCCTCCAGATTACAAGACCACGGTACTGACCACCAAGCTACCATGCTCCCCTAAAGTCACTGAAGAGAAATACAGTGTCTATAAGAAGTAGTCACGCCCTTGGATGTCTCATGCTTTTATTGCTATCATAAATTAATGATCAATATAATTTGGCCTTTGATTTTTAAAAAACTTTCAGTGTGAATGTGAAATCATTTATTACAGAATAATACTAATTTAATAAAAATCCTAAATGTAAAATAAGTGATTGCATAATTATTCACCCTTTATAAAGTGATAGATTTATGATGGCAACAAAAGCTTAAAACAGGACTATTCAACTGGCGCCTGCGGGCCAGAACTTCCAACTGGCCCACGAATGAGTTCATTATAAAAAATTAAAATGGGGTGGGTCTGGGTTTGGGTAAGGTTTGGGTTCTGTTTATTGCATTTATGATTCAATGCAACAAAATATTTTTTTGTTTAAGATATTACAAATCATTGTATTACTTGGTTTATTGACATAGCGACTTTAATCGCTGGATGTCCGGCCCCTGAGCTGCTGGCTTTCAGTAACGGTGGCCCCCTGAGCAGGTTAGCTGAAGATCCCCGTCATAAGACATCCAAGACGGTGAATCCTTTTTATAGATGAATCACACAAAAACAGTGAAGATAGACAGGATGACAAAACAAAACCTGTAATAAAAATCTAACTTTACTAATCTCCCAACACACTCATCAATTCAGATCAACAAAATACAAACTCAGTCTTTAGTTTATACAACATAGCAAATTAAATAACATTACACTTTTGCTGCTCGCAGCAATATTTACAATATAAAAAAAAGAAATGAAAACCAAAGGAAAAACAATTTTATGAAAGACAATGTAGGCTGTTGACTTTGTTGCCTTGCGGTTGTGATCCTGCTTGTGGCTGTCGTCCAGTGACTTTCATCTTTCTAGAACCCCAGAGGTGGTCTCTTTTCCTTGAGCTTAACAGATACACCTAACTACAAAAACACAATGCATTACCGGTAGTTACCGGCTTGCAGCTGAAAGTGTTTAAAATTATGTAATAATTGGTAAAACTGCTGGCTAAAAGTTACACTATTGTAGTTTCAGCTGGAGCATTTTTCAGTGTCTTCAGTTAGGAGCCAACGTTTACGGTAGTTCCCTTTCAGTTCGGTCTCTCGGTGCAACATACTTGCTATGGGAATTGCGCCCCCGCGCGATTACCTGAAGGAATACATTCACGCCTTTTACGGCAGGGGGCGTCACCCCGCGCCAGAGGTACCGCCCTTTAGGTACTTAGGCGACTGACGCCCCTCCAACTGTCTCTTTTTGCCCTTCACCTCGCAAAACCTGAACTACCTCTCTTCACGGGACTTCTCTGCTGCTCCATCGCTCAACTTGAGGTGAGCTTGCTCCCTGCACAGAGCGCACAGAGAATTTTTCCCTACGTACTACTGGACTAGCGAAAGCTTCGCTCAACGGCGTTATAACTACGCCACAACCGCTACCCCGGCTAACATACCTAGCGGGCTAGCCAACGAAAACGACACGACGGAGGAGACACGAACAACGAAGAAAAAGGATTCTGGAAGGTCTCGCTCGCCTTATCTCGGACATGCCTCTGGAGAAGGAAAAGCGAAAGACAAAACTTCAAAGGAAAACCATCGGGACGGCGAGCCCAACCTCGCGCGTCTGTCCCAGCGGCTGTGGATTTTCCCTCGCAGCGACGGACACCCATGAGGCCTGTCCAGTCTGCCTGGGTATATTTCATGCAAGACAAGCTCTGGACGCGCCCGATTCTTGCCCACACTGCAGCCAGATGCTGGATGCGGTGCTACGGCATCGGGTGGACCTCGTGGCTAAGGCCATGGGAAGCTCAGCTGGTCCACAGGACCCAGACACCACGGAGACCCTCACTCCGACCCCAGAGCTCGAACACATGGCTCTACACGACAGCACGCGCGTCGAATGGGGCGACAGCCCTGACCCGCTTGCTCCCATGGTGGACCTAACAGTCGAGTTCGACACCAGAGGCATGATGAATGAAGACGAGATCTCCATCTCAGCCTCGGGCGAATTTTCAGCGGAGGAACCAGAACTCGAAATCGAGGATCCGGGAGAGGACCTCCCCAGGACCCCGATACCTGCGCTCCCTGAAACGGACTTCTCCATCCCGGCCCTGTTCGACCTGTGCCACAGAGCAGCGGACGCGCTGAACATCCCCTGGCCGGAACCCCCGCCTCGCCAACAGGTCACGAGGCTGGCGGGGAACTATTTTTATTCAAAACAGCAGGCTGCAACGAGGCAAAGGATGCCCATGTTCACGGAACTAACCCGCACCTGGCCTCAGCCACGAGCGCCCATGCTCCTTCCTCTCTCACAATTCCTCGACGTGGAAGGCATGGATCAGGTGAGAATAGCCAACGTGCCTCAGATTGAGGACACACTGGCATCCCACCTAGCTTCCAAGTAATCAGGAACAAAACCGACTCTCCCCAGCAAAGCTTGTAGAGCCTCAGCGTCTCTTCTCGAGAAGTGCTACAGAGCTCAAGGACTCGCGGCGCGCGATGAACGCGTCCGCGATGATGCAGGCTTACCTCGCAGAAAAACTCCAACAACTGTAGGAAACCTCAGATAAGCAAGCTGCTGCCGAATTACTGGACAAAGCCCGCAGAGCTACAGACTTCATTCTCCGTATGATGGGGACAGCTGCTGTGGCTCAGGGCAGAGGTATGGCGGAAGTGGTCATCGCGATCCGCCACCTGTGGATGACGTTGACGGATTTACCGGAGGGACAAAAGGTGCCTTTTCTCCACCACTCGATAGAAGCGGAGGGACTTTTTGGCCAGACTTTGGAGCGAATCCAAACCAAGCTGGACCAAAGGCGCAGGCAGGCTGAAGCCCTCAGGGTGGGCATTCCTCGTCGGAGTTTCGCCCCCCCCCAGAGAGCCCGTTGGAGGCAGACCTGCACAGCCGCGGCACCGCTCGACGACGCGTGCGCCACCGCAGAAGCGGACAGCATACGAGGAAGAGCCTCGACAGAGACCCCCGCCGAACCAACCTCGCTCCGAGCACGCATGGAGCAAAAATAGGTTTGTCCCACGCCAAGCGAGCAAGCATAGGGCCTCCTCGGCGAGTCGGGACACTTGTCAAAAACGTGCCTGATGAACCAGGCCCACATTTACTTTTTAGATGACCTCCCGCCCACGTGGTAACGAGAGTGTTCGCACCTTGTTCAGACTTTATTTGTAGCAAAGTACAAATGGCTGATAACTCTGTTTCATGCACAAACCATGTTCTCCCTGCTGTGAGTGACATCAAATCATGTATGTCATTGCACGTAAGCACGAATAAAACTCATAAAACAGCACATCCCTGTTTTATTGACGATAAAAAAAATAAAAAAACACACCAACACAAATAATGTCAACAGTACGGGCCTCTCTGGCCTGTCAGCCGTCATAAAGGGGGGGCACATCCCCCTCCCTCACGGCTCATGGGGTGCCAGCCTATTCAATAAGCCCCAGCAGGGTGCCTCAGGACCTGTCTCCAGAAGACAGACCCAGAGGCGTCTGTGAACAGACCCTACACCTTTCGCGGAGACAGGTGGGAAAGGGCACGTGTCCCAGCCCCCGCTCCATTATGAGCAAGGGGCTGGCTAATACACTAACCAGACGAACACGTGACAGGTTCGCACCACAGGAGAGCACGTCGGATGCCCCAAGGCAGACACAATTTTCACACCCTCAAAGCAATGGCTGTGATCACGTTACTGTGTGTGTAAAAGAATCAGAGTCGAACCAGAATTTTCCTCCTGATTTTGAAAGGAAACTGGGCTCCTTATCAACAAATTATCTTGAGTCTGCCGGTAACAAAGGACCATCCCCACGTTCACACATTGCTGCTGCTCTATTATTCATGAAGAACATGCAACGCTCGAGCGGTAGAAGCGCAGCACGTGATTTGCCTCACAAAGCTGCATCAAACTTGTTCCCACACAACAGTATCCCACTGGGTGGGACAACAATTGGAATCAGGAGATCTGCTCATTTACAGAAGTAGCAGCCCCTCAATCCAATAAATCTGGTTTTGGAAGGAAACAGTAGCTTTCCTGTCCCGACTCAATCTAATAAAATTAATAGACTCCATCTGTCTTCGAGGAGACTCGATCAGGGAAGTCTGTTAACACATCAACGTGGAGGCCCACTCCCCAACCTAGTTGACCCTCAAAGACTCACACAGGAAGTCGCAGCCCAGCTGTTTAGGCCAGGATCTGGAATTAATTCCAGCCTGTTAGCTGAAAAGGACAGGCTGACGGGTTCGGGCCTGCCTGAGAATGTGGTGAAAACCATACAAAATGCCCGTGCCGGGTCAACACAGTCTCTATACGCACAAAAGTGGCGCATCTTCGAAGCCTGGTGCTCAGAAAGAAATATCATTTCTTATGCTTGCGACCTGGCTCAACTACTAACTTTCCTTCAGGATTTACTGGAAAAGGGTCGTTCTTATTCAACGATTAAAGTGTTCCTTGCAGCTATCTCTGCCTGTCACGAGGGCTGGGGACACAGGACTCCTGGAGCACATCCAATCATAATGAGATATATGAAAGGTGTGCTTCGAACCAAGCCACCCAGCAGGACCTTGACCCCTGGTTGGGATCTTGGCCTGGTCTTGGGGGCTCTTTGCGACCCGCCATTTGAGCCTCTGAGCGAGATTAAGATAGATCTTCTATCTTATAAAACTGCTCTTCTCCTGGCTCTTTGCTCGGCGAAACGCGTGGGTGACCTCCATGCATTGTCTGTACATCCAATGTGTACCAGATTCGCCCCTGATGGGTCAAAGGTCACACTAAGGCCTAATCCCGCATACACTCCCAAGGTCTTGACTCTGAACCATAGGAGTCTAGACTTTGATCTCTCCTCCTTTCCACCTGCTCCTGTCCTCACTCAGGAACAGGAAAGGCTACAGGCTCTCTGCCCAGTGAGGGCTTTACGCACCTACATGCAGAGAACAGCCGAATGGAGGAAAACAAACCAACTGTTCGTCTGCTTTGCAGCACCTGCACCGGAGAAAGTGCCCCGGGCGGCCGATTCGCTCCTCCGGGGACATGTCCCAGGCCCTGGACACTTCCCTGGGGACACCCTGGCCGTCTATCATGGGGCGCTGCATAGGTGGGGACCCAGACCATACACCCATACCTCCAGACCCGGCGGCCACCCACCGTCTCCCCCCACACACCCCGGAGAACCTGCCCCGGGCGGCCGATTCGCTCCTCCGGGGACATGTCCCAGGCCCTGGACACTTCCCTGGGGACACCCTGGCCGTCTATCATGGGGCGCTGCATAGGTGGGGACCCAGACCATACACCCATACCTCCAGACCCGGCGGCCACCCACCCTCTCCCCCCCCCACACCCCGTTGAACCTGCCCCAGGCAGCCGATTCGCACCTCCTGGGACATGTCCAAGGCCCTGGACACTTCCCTGGGGACACCCTGGCCGTCTATCATGGGGCGCTGCCTCGGGGGGGACCCAGACCATACACCCAGACCTCCGGACCCGGCGGCCACACACCGTCTCACCCCCCCACACCCCGGAGAACCTGCCCCGGGCGGCCGATTCGCTCCTCCGGGGACATGTCCCAGGCCCTGGACACTTCCCTGGGGACACCCTGGCCGTCTATCATGGGGCGCTGCATAGGTGGGGACCCAGACCATACACCCATACCTCCAGACCCGGCGGCCACCCACCGTCTCCCCCCAGCATTTCAAGGGCGTGAATGAATTACGTTCCCATAGCAAGTATGTTGCACCGAGAGACCGAACTGAAAGGGAACTGAAAGTTATGCACCATAACTCATGTTCCCTGAAGGAAGGGAACGAGGTACAACATAGCTGGCCCTTTTCAATGCTGAAAGCTCGGTGAAGTGCAATTTTGGAAACAGTTGGAGGGGCATCCGTCGCCTAAGTACCTAAAGGGCGGTACCTCTGGCGCGGGGTGACGTCCCCTGCTGTAAAAGGCGTGAATGTATTCCTTCAGTTAATCACGCAGGGGTGCAATTCCCATAGCAAGTATGTTGCACCTCGTTCCCTTCCTTCAGGGAACATGAGTTATGGTACATAACTTTCAGTTTTCTACAGATATGAATCTAATGGTTAATGGGTGCTAAGTGCAGCAATGACAAGGACTGGTTTACAATTTGACAGAATGTCTCTTTTGGTCAAGGAGAGATGAGATAAGCTTGGCTTCCACAATGCACTGGGGTCAGGGTGCACATGAGGCTGTCATTTGCGCACCAGAATCTGAAGCAGCCTAATTAGTCAGCAGTTTGTTTAAATGAGTAGTGACACATTCATATTCAGAAAAACACTGCTTTAAGTCCATCTTTGAAGATAAGCTCCTCTTGAAGACCTGCTTCACACATATTTTAGTTTTTGCATCATTGGTACTTTAACCACACATTCCCACTAACAATCCCACAACTTGTGCTCAGACAAGCATACATGACCGTAAACTTTCAGGGCTACAC
>JBBPBX010020209.1:20117-30656 GCA_038048925.1 Garcialebias charrua | reverse complement strand
TTGTTTGTTTGTTTGTTTGTCTTCAGTCCTCTGCAGTTTTCATGCTGAAGGATCAGGTCTGTGTTTACTTGAAGATGGAGAGCAGCTCTGCCTCTCTCCAGCGGCTGCGGGACGTTTCTCTCAAACTACTGGACCCAATCGATGGATGTTGCGCACTTTCAGCTCCTCCTCGTCAGAAACAGCGTCAAGTCACAAACTGACGCATCGAGCGACGCCGGAAGCAGGACAAGCGGTTTCTTCAAAATAAGACTACTTTTTATTTTATTTTTTTTACACGTAAAACTCAGATTCAATCAAGTGCAGCAGGTAATTTAAGTCTTATTTTTAATTGTAAACATGTTAATTTGACAGTTCTTTTAGTGTAGTTTACGCCTCGGAATAATAATAATAATACAGTGTACAGTACTTTATTTATAAAGCCATTTAAAACAACCACAGCTGCAACAAAGTGCTGTACACATAAAATCAAGAACATAAAAAATAAAACAGTTGTTAAAACATTAAGATCAATAAAAACGGGAATAGTTTGTCCACCTAAATAAAGGTCAGGATCATTAGTCAACATCTTATTCCACTTATAAGTGGTAATAGTTTAAAATATTTTCTAGAGCCAACTGGTTGTAAGACCTTAAATCGAAATTTGGCCTTATTTATTGGAGTCAGCTCTGACTGTTAGTAAAATATCTTATGAATTGATGAACATATTTCATTCATTTATTCAGCCTTTAAATAAGTTCGTCTCACTGAGTCACGAGGACTCATTTTCAAGAGAAACCCGTTTTAGACAGCCAACATAAAGTACGGACAAACAATAATTCAACAAAAAGCAATTAAAATCAAATAGTACGGTAATGACCTGAAGATTATTATTGTTTGAAAAAAGGGGCAGATATAATCAGTTTTTTTCTTCTTTCTGCTACCTTTCATTTTTATATTTTGTAGGTTATTGTGTATGGGATTGTTTTGTATTGTATGTTAAAATGAACAAATTTATAAATAAATAAATATTAAAACAGTAACAATCAAGGTGGTGCCATATAAAACAAGGTAAAAAGAAAGAACTCTCAGAAACAAGAATGTAAACTCTCAGAAACATTAGTGTTGGATGAACGTCTACAACTGATTAACATATGGATTGAACCCAATTCAAAATGGTTGCCACAGCTGATCAACCTTAGACAACATAGTGTGACTTACACATTTAAAATTACAGATAAGGGGTCAAATTTGGTATGGTAGTAGCTGAGAGTCATTCCAAACACAATTGTTTTTAACTGTATTTTTAAGATTTAACCAAATAAGGCATTACATCTTATTTTTCAACATAAGATAGTTTTTGTTTAAAACTGGTGGCAGGTGATATACGTTGGGCCATAATTGTTCTTTTTATTAATTTCACTTTTTTTAACAATGTTATTTTAATTCTTTTTACATGTTCAATTACTTTTGCTGCAGTTTGGTTTTCTTATACTCACAAAAAGCCAGTAGGTCTGTTAAACAAGGTGGGACAAGACCGTTAAGAGGTTTAAAAGTGAACAACATAAGTTTAAAAATCAATTCTAAAATGGACTGGAAACCAACTGTGAGAAAATAAATCTAGGGTGATGTGTTCACGTCTGGCAGCGTTGGTTAAAAGATGGGCTGCAGCATTTTGAACCAGTTGGAGGCGTCTGATGGGGATTGGGAGATCCAGAGCATTGCAGGAGTCAATCTTTGAGCTGATAACAGCATGAATGACCTTTTCCAGGTCAGGATGATTTAAAAACAGCTGAACTTTGTTTAAAAGACGTAGCTGATAAAAGCTGACCTTGACTACAGAGGCTCTATGTTTCTTGAACTTCAGAATGTCAGAGCATCAAAGTTACAGCGAGCATCATCACCAAAGAAGATCTTTCCTTCATTTAAAAACAGAACGTTTTGGTGAAGAAACTTTAAAGTCAGTAATACGGTCAATAAAATAAGCTACTTTTAGGCTTCATAGGCAAATACATTTGTAGGTTGTCCACATAGCAGTGAAAAGAAAAGTGGTATCTAGTTATAACTGATCCACGTAGCAGCATATACTTATAGGAAAAAGGAGAGGACCGAGAATAGAGCCCTGTGGTACACCACAAGAAACAGGAGCAGAGGAGAAAAACAGGTTATCCAGCATGACAGAGACGGTTTCGTTCAACCTTTATTTAGTCAGGTAAATCTTATTGAGCTTCGAGGGCTCATTTACGAAAGCGACCTGCTACAAACTAAAGGTTCTGTTGGTTCAGTAGGAGCTGAATCAGAGCCACCAAGACGAGACAGAAGGACAGCAGGTCCACTGTGCCAAATCAGCTGTAAGGTCCAGCAGCACCAAAACAACAACCATAGACCTGGTGATGTTGTCAGGACTTTTAACAGGGCTGATTCAGTACTGCGGCGAGTTCTAAATCTACACTGAAAATCTTCATACGTTTTTTAAAGATGGGTTGGGGGGGCAAGATGGCGGAGGAGTAGGACGTGCCTGCGTGAGCTCCCGCACTAATCCTTTTTGAATATGGCTTTTCATTGAGTTTCCATGCTACTTTGTGCACTGGCCTGTTTTGGACTCGACATATGAGTGACTTTACCCTGGACTTTACCCTGGAAGAGTAGAAGAATGGCAGCAAACTTGAGGAAAAACAAAGCTAGCTCGGCGGCTAGCTCGGCAGCTGCTAGGCCCGACACAGCCTCGGAGCAGACTACAGCTAAAGCCGGAAGCTCAGCTCCTCCGTCCCCGTCCCATCGTGCGGTGGACGCAACCTCCTTAAAGTCTGACATCCTTGCCTCTATAAGATCTGATATCTCAGCTGTGATTAAATCGGAGATAAAAGAGGCATTGGCTGAAGAATTTGCATTTATTAAAGGAGAGCTACAAGCGGTGAGAGCGGAGGTGGCTAACGGCACAACGCTACTTCGTGATGACCTGGACCAAGTTAAACAGAACCTCAAAGAGGTAGAAGACGGCTTATCAACCTGGTCCGATGAGGTAGTTACTCTACGCACCACCGTAATGGGACTGAAAGAAGAAGTGAACGGGCTCCAAAAGAAATGCGACAACATGGAAGGGCAAATGAGAAGATGCAACGTGCGGATTATTGGAGTTCCCGAGACGCCAGAATCGAGCTCCACGTCAGCGGTGGCTAACATGCTAATGGAGGTGTTACAGTTGGATAAAGTGCCACTTATTGATCGATCTCATCGCACTGGAGGTGGGAACAAGTCAGGCGGTAAGCCGCGGGTCATTGTCGCTAAGCTGCACTATTATCAAGAATGTGTGGAAATATTACGTCGGGCCCGGAGCCGCGGCCCTCTTCGCTTCAAAGAGGCACCGATCTTCATCACATCAGACTACACAGCAGCTGTGGCCAAGGCCCGGGCGGCGTTTACAGAGGTGAGGAGGCTTCTTCGTGACCGACAAGATGTTCGCTACGGCCTGCTTTTTCCTGCACGGTTTCGCATCACTCATGGAGAGGAGGAGAAGGAGTTCTTGGATGCCAATAAAGCCATGGATTATGTTAAAAAGAAAATCATCTCAGCAACGGACAGCGAGGACCAGCGTTGATAGCAGGTCCAATCTCCATCGACTCCATTGTTCCTGTCAGGTTGTATAGAACTTTTGACATTATATATTCTGTGTTTAAAAAAAAAAAAAAAAATCTATTTACTTAGTTAATCTCAGATTCTATTCCGAGGGGCAACATCCTTCTTTTGGACTGAACTCTGGTTGTTGTTGTTTTTTTTTTCTATTCTTGCTTTAGTTTCTCTCTTCTTTGTGTATGAAAGTTTAGCAGAGAGTCTTTCCAGATCTTGGTTAGTGATATGCTCGTTCTAATTGCAGCTAGGAGCGCAAAATAGCAATTGAACTTTAAAATAAGGAATCATTTATTTTATTTTATTACTTAATTACTGTGGCGGGAGCTCAGGCAGGGAGCTTGGTTCCCCAGTATAAGCACACATGTGTGGATTTTGTTTTTGTTTTTGTTTGTTGTGCTCTCCGTGTTCTTTAGGAGAGAGGGGTGGGACTATGCCGGATCTAACTATTTTGAGAGTATTTTCTTTATGTCAGATATCTTTCTGTGATGTTTTGTGGGTATCGCACTACAGTCCGATTGATAAATGAGCAGTCCTAATACTAACAGGTTCGTTAACAGCCACCCAGTTAATTTTGTAAGTTGGAATGTAAAATCTCTTAATGGTCCAGTGAAATATAGAAAAGTTATGACACACTTGAGACAACTTGATGTTGGGGTGGCTTTTTTGCAGGAGACCCATTTGCGCAAAGCAGACAGTATACATCTTAACAGAAGATGGTCTGGTCAGGTGTTTCAGTCTAACTTCCAATCTAAATCAAGAGGGGTTGCCATATTAGTCGGTAAACAGGTGCAATTTACAGCATCCAGTATTAAAACGGATGCTGCTGGACGCTTTGTTATTGTGGTGGGGAAACTGTATGCACTTCCAGTTATTTTAGTCTCAGTATATGCTCCAAATTGGGATGATCAAACATTTTTTAGTACACTTTTTTCGAATATTCCTGATATTTCCACACATAATCTCATAATTGGGGGAGATGTGAACTGCGTGATGTCATCTCTTGATCGTAGTACAGTGGGAAAGATCTCTATTTCTAAGTCCGCCCAGTCAATTAAATCATTTCTTAATACCTATGGTATGGTTGACGTATGGCGCTTTCGAAATCCGAGTACGAGACGTTATTCTTTTTTTTCCCCTGTCCATAAGAGTTATTCACGAATTGATTATTTTTTCCTTGATAAGCGGATTTTACCTTTAGTGAAGGAATGTGATTATGGAGCTATTGTTATTTCCGATCATAGCCCACTCAAAATGAAACTGAACGTCCCTGTCACACAATTAGTTTATCGCTCATGGCGGCTTAACCCCATACTTCTTTCTGATGAAGACTTTGTCAAGATGATTGCATCCGAAATAAAGTTTTTTATTGATGTTAATCGGACTCCTGGGATGCCACTTGGCACTGTTTGGGAATCTTTAAAGGCTTATTTAAGGGGCCAAATTATTTCTTACTGTGCAAATAAAAAGAAGAAAGATGCCGAACGGCTAAAATTGCTAACTGATCAGATTCTACAATTAGACAGGGAATGCTGCCACATTCTTACACAAGAATCACTTAAGAAACGTATATTACTCCAAACAGAGTTTAATATCTTATCTACCCGACAGGCCGAATATTTAATATCCAAATCTAGGTGGGGCTATTATGAGCATGGTGAGAGGGCTGGACGCCTTCTTGCACAGCAGTTAAGGCAGCGTTCGGCTAAACAGGATATCCCAGCAATAAATGATGATTATGGTGTAAAGTGTTATGATAATGCAGAAATTAATCAATGTTTCAGTAAATTTTACCAATCATTATACACTTCTGAAGCCTCATTTAACCCAACTGAAGTGGATGATTTTTTCAAAGATGTCAAAATTCCTTCACTAAGCTCTGATCTGTCTAATGAGTTGGAGAGAGATTTTTCTCTAGTCGAGATAAAGTCTGCAATTAATAACATGCAAACTGGAAAATCTCCAGGACCAGACGGCTTCCCGACAGAATTCTTTAAGAAATTTTCAGATTTACTTTCTCCTTTGCTATTATCAGTTCTTGAGGAATCACTGGCCACACAACTATTGCCATTATCTATGCGTCACGCTGTAATTTCATTGCTTTTAAAGAAGGATAAAGAACCTCTGAGCTGCAGTTCATATCGCCCGATATCGCTCTTAAACACTGATGCAAAAATTCTTGCAAAGATGTTGGCGAATCGACTCGAACAGATCATCCCTATAATTGTCTCACCTGACCAGACTGGCTTTGTTAAAAATCGTCATTCCTTCTCTAACATCAGACGGTTGTTTAATGTATTGTACTCCTCCGTCCCACCCGGTCACAACTGTGATGAGATTATAATCTCATTGGATGCTGAGAAAGCGTTTGACCGGGTGGAGTGGAACTATCTTTTCAAGACTTTAGAGATGTTTAATTTTGGTCCTAAATTTGTCTCATGGGTGAAGCTGATATATACCATGCCAATGGCAGCTGTACGTACCAACAGTAATCTATCCAGCTATTTTGAATTGAAACGCGGTACGAGACAGGGATGCCCACTTTCACCACTTTTATTTGCGATCGCGATTGAACCACTTGCAGTGGCTTTGAGGAATAGTACAAAAATTAAAGGTATCAACCGGTTTGACATTGAACATAAGGTTTCCCTATATGCTGATGATACACTTCTTTATATATCGGATCCCTTGTCTAGTATTCCTGAGTTACTTATTTTACTTAAAAAATTTGGAAACATATCCGGCTATAAGGTTAACCTTCAAAAAAGTGAATTGATGCCTGTGACCCCAATAGAGGAGCAGCATATGGGTCCAGTCCCTTTCAAAATTAGTTCTGTTAAATTTAAATACCTTGGTATTTGGATTACTCACAGCCACAAAGATCTCTATAAAGCAAACTATCTGCCTCTTCTGGTGAAACTTAGGAAAGACATAGCTACATGGACATCCTTGCCTCTATCCCTTGGGGGCAGGATCAATGTGATCAAGATGGCAATACTACCCAAATTACTCTATTTATTTCAGAACATACCAGTTTTCCTCACCAGGACTTTCTTCTCCAATCTAAATAGTGAATTGTCATCATTTATTTGGAATAAAAAGCATCCACGAATAGGCAGTAAGATGCTGCAAATACCCTGTGGTCTTGGTGGTTTGTCACTCCCTAATTTTTTATATTATTACTGGGCGGCTAATATTAGAGCTTTACTGTATTGGTTGAGAGAGGATAATCCGGCCCCTACTTGGGTGACCTTAGAGAGGAATTCAATCACATCTAGCTCCCTCTCTGCTTTAGTTTGCTCCAAGTTACCGTTCAATAAACCAGTTTCAACTTATACTTCTAATCCAGTGGTAACTCACACAATAAAAATCTGGAATCAGTGCAGGAGGTTCTTTAAGAAGACAGAATTATCATTTTATGCTCCAATATCAAATAATCACATGTTTGCTCCCTCAATAATAGACTCTGCTTTCAATCTTTGGGGCTCAAAAGGAATTAATTCTCTATATGATCTTTATATAGACAATAAATTTGCCTCATTTGAACAGCTAACACAGAAATTTGACATCCACAAGTCACAGTTTTTCAGGTATTTACAATTGAGACATTTTGTAATGTCAAACTCTGGATGCTTTCCTCTACGTCCTCCTGTTTCTCTTTTAGATGAAATTTTGATGTGTAAGTCAGTAACAAAACGTTCTATGAGTAAAGTTTACTCCTTGCTCAGCTCATATAATGATACCAATTTAGACACGTTGAAGTGTAAGTGGGAGACGGACCTGGAGGAATCCATTTCGGACACAGTATGGCAAAAAATTATTGAAAATATCTATTCGTCCTCAATATGTTTGAACCATGTTGTACTTCAATTCAAGGTAGTACATCGTTTACATTGGTCTAAGGACAGATTAAGCAAATTCAAAAAGGACCTCGACCCAACGTGTGACCGTTGCAAACAATCCTCAGCCACACTTCTACACACATTCTGGACTTGTCCAAAGCTACATGTTTACTGGCAAGGCATCTTTGATACTCTTTCAGGAGTATTTGGACAGACTGTTCATCCATCACCATTCATCTCTCTTTTTGGGGTGGCTGCAGCAGAGACTTCCTTCAGCAAAAATCAGAGGACTGTGTTAGCCTTCTGCTCTCTACTGGCTAGAAGACTCATTCTTCTTCGATGGAAGGATCCACATCCTCCAGTATATGGACACTGGTTAAGAGAGGTCATGTCTTTCATCCATTTGGAGAAGATAAGATACACTGTTAGAGGATCTGTAAACGCGTTTTATGATATCTGGCAGCCATTTATAGCTTATGTTGAAAATATTTCAGCAGATAAATTTGTGTAAAGGCCAAAGGTCGTCTCCTTTTACAAACTTGTGCTTTGTATTGATTGATGTCTGAATAATAGGTGGATACTTGTTGGGGTAGTGGATCCGGTATAGGAGGGGAGGGGAGGGGGGGTTTGCTGTGTGTATGTTTGTTAGTTGTTTGTCTTACATAAAAAATAATAAAAAAACTTTGTTCAAAAAAAAAAAAGATGGGTTGTAACCGCATAAAAACAAGTTTTTCCAAAACTTTAGCTAAAAAAAGGTAAATGGTCAAAAATGTGATCAAGTTTATGGGCCAGCAGTGAGAGGCTTTTTGAGAAGGGGCTAAACCACAGCCTGTTTGGAAGCAGCAGGGGCAGTTCCTAAAATAAGGTAAGAGTTTAACAAAGTCACGACACAAAAACATGCGGTGTTAAAAACCTCTTTCAAAAACTCATACGACAGAAAAGTGGACAAATAATTCAACTTACAGAGAAAGACATAATATTATGCTTTGACGCTAAGCATATGGACAAAGGCTTGATTTACTTCACCCAACTTCTCCTGGGAAAATTTCACATTCACAAGAAAAAGTGGTCCAACTCCAAGATAACTCACTTCAACAAGGAGCTTTACATGTACAGCACCACAATTAAAGGACTTGAAAACCAAAAGGCAATGAAAACCATCTCAGTTCTAGAAAAACTTAACGTGAATTTATAACCTGTAAATAGATTTTGTATCTTTTTAGGCTTTTTTTAAACCTTTTGTACCATTTTATAATTATATTGTTCTTTTTTATACTTGTATACTATTACTTTTGTACCTGTACCCCTGGCAGACACATGTTTGTAATGTTGATAAAAACTTAATGAAGAAAAAAACCTTCATGTGTTGAACATCAAGAAGAGAAACTATATAAGCAAAAACTGAAGATAACTGGAAACAATAAAATCGTAAATGGTTTGACTCCCCCTCCACTGTCTGATTTTGTGTATACCGGTACTTGTCATTTGGAGACAATCCGATCTATGAGGATCATCTGTGAGAGATTGTGTCATCCCATTTTGCTGGCAATCAGCTTTTTTCTGTAAAGGCTAGTAATCAATGGAACAAGTGACATGATGATGATGTGAGGAGCTGCAGCTCTTTGAGAGTTTTCACATTTAACTTGAAAAACCTGTTAAAAACTGCTCAGGTGTGCAAACAATAACTGTAAGAATGTGTGTGTGTGCCAATGATTGAGTCTTTGTGTTGTTATTCGTAAGCATTTTATAGTGTTACATTTTCTGTTTTATTTTATTATTCCATTGTATATCTATTGTATCTTTTTATTTTTTACTTGTCAAGGGACTGCATGTGCGAATTAGCTTTTGCTATAATCTGGTACAACAGCACATCAAATGGTGACATGACATTTATGTTTGAGTTGTACATTGTCCCTTTTTTTAAATAAAGTTTGTTTGTTTATTGTTTGCACAAAAAGAAACAACACACATAAAAGAAAAGTAAAAAAGTAAACAAAATGTGCAGGAGAGGTCATAAAAACCCTAATTGGGCTTACAAGCGCACCCCCCCCTTCTAAAAAAAATAAAGAAGAAAATCATAAAAGCTTTATACATAAACTTAAATCTTTCTTTAAACATACACAATTACATACCAAAGCAAAAGATAATAGTTGATATTAAATAAATTTAAATTGTCAAAAAAAAATATTAAAATCATAAAATAAAATAAAAACTAATGTGTTAGAAAATCAATAAAGTTTGTTCATTAATTCATTCATCCATACATTGTGTAGTCTGGTTTTGCAGGATTAACGGCCATTGCGCCAGACTTTTATTTTGAAACATCCCCCCGGAAGCTGCGCGTTTGTCTGTTGCGCAGCTCGACAGCGGTCCCGCGCAGCGCAGGGAAGCGCAGCGGAGTTCAGGTTGTGTCCGGACCGAGGACTCGCAGGGGTCAAGCTGCAGCTGCAGACCCTGGAACCAGAACCGCTGCTGGGTTCGAGACCACATCTGGCTCAGGACCAGAGGTGGGGGCAGGTCGGTACCATCCGGACTCAGATGAACACACAACATCTGCCGGAGGAAGAACAGCTGATCTCAGCGCGCGAGCGGAGATGAAAGCGGTCGGCCGACAGGTCGCCTGCGCCGCGGCGGACAACCCGAACCGAGACATGAAGCGGAAACCGAGCTACCCGGGAGAACTGCGGGCCAAGCACGCCAACATGTCCACCCAGATGTGGGTCAAGGTGGCCATGGCCATCGGTTACTTCCTGTGCGTGTCCGTGGCTGCCTTCATCCTGGTCATCTACTACGCGGTGTTCTGGAAACCCAGCAACAACAGCACCGACGTGCCGAACCGAACCCATCCGTGCCAGAACGTCCCGGGCCAGGGATGACGGCACCACGCGCACATCATCCAGGTGAATGCACACACCTGACAGGAGGGGGAGGGGCAGAACACTCCTGCAGATGTTTACAGATGTTTCTTTAAATTCTTCAATTTCATCTTCACAGAACTGCAGGGTCTTCCTGCACCAGGAGAACATGAGAACATCCCTCAGAGGAGTTCCCGTCATTGTTGTCCTGAAGAGCAGGAGCCATGGGCGGATTCAGA
>JBBPBX010020209.1:0-19986 GCA_038048925.1 Garcialebias charrua | reverse complement strand
ATCAAATTAAAGTCAGGAAGACTTGTCAAAAACAAAACGTGTCCTAAAATAACAAATAATAAACTAATACAAATATTCTAAGTAAAACGTTTTGAACGTTTCACAGCCAAAGTGGTAGAAAACGGGCGGCGTTCGTTTGGAATAAGTACGATAATTTGGATGTGTTGGTACCTTTTTATGGATTTGTTAAGTGCTTTGTTTACGTCGAGCGCAGACTAGGGGTTGAGCGAGTACAGTACATAATTTTTTAACTCGACATTAACATTGGGGCAGCACTGGTAGAGCTGCTGCCTCTCAGCGAGAAGGTCCAAGGTTCAAATCCCGGTCCGGGGGCCTTTCTGGGTGGAGTTTGCATGTTCTCTCCGTGCATGCGTGGGTTTTCTCCGGGTGCTCCGGTTTCCTCCCACAGTCCAAAAACATGCATGTTAGGCTGATTGGTGACTCTAAATTGACCCTGGGTGTGAGTGAGACAGGTCCCTCTTGTAAATGAGTCCCCGTGGCTCAACGAGGATAGCCTGTATAAATAAAGGTTGAATGAATGAAAAAAAACATAAAAAAACTCGAGTAGTCGATGACATCATAGGACAATGCAAGATAAATAAATAAATAAATAAAAATGTAATTACCGTATTTTCCGGTGTATAGGTCGCACCTTTTTATGGTTTTTTTCAAGGCCTGCGACCTATACACCGGTGCGACCTATATATGGCTTGTTATCACTTTCGGCGAAATTTTTTAAATCCAGCTCATTTCACAATTACGTTCATTTATTAAGGAAAAGTTCAGCTCAGACATATATTTGCTATAATTTTTATCAAACAAATAATTGTTTTTAAGTGTTAATCTTCTTAAAAGCCTTGCTGTGCGCTCCTGTGGCAGACATTTGCAGCAGAGCTAAACGTAGGTGCGACCTATACACCAGTGCGACCTATCTAGGGATTTTTCCAATCTATTGGTGATAATTGGACAATGCGACCTATACACCAGAAAATACTGTACAGTATTTACCCAAAAAAAGACCAACAAAACATTGGGAGCTATTATGCTCCCATCATTTATCATACTGCAGATAAGTCACAGGAAAAACAAAACTATTAGTTATTATTATTATTAAGCTGCAAAAGTTAATGAAACGTTCGTCAAAAACGAAACTTAAAAACAGTGGGGCGGTTGTTACACCATATGTGACCTGCAATGCAACACCGCCCCCTACTGTCACAATCTACGGTGGTCACAGAGCTCAAACAGGAAGTTGGGGAGTGGATTTGTTATGTCTTTCCCATAATGCTTAGCGGTATGTTAGTGTAACTTCTGGCCACACCATGAGTGAGGTGGACGTCTGTGATATAGACCTGCCTCTTGTGTGTTATTAAAGTTTGACTGTTTCCAGTTGCTCAGCTCAAAGTGGCTTGGTTGGGTTTAACCCTTAATAGGGTTCTCAACGTGCTACAAACAGGAAGTTGATTTAGTGGTGTAACTGTGATGTGATGACGTCACTACAAGTACTCGACGTGAAATTAAAAACCTCTATAGAAGTCCTAGGACTCAATCTGTCGATTACTCGGGTACTCTGTTAAATCCCTAGCGCAGACATGCATGACTCGTTTATCCAAATATTTGGAGAACTAAACCCGGTCAAACTGCACCGTTCCGCTTCGATGAACCGTTTCATGTTTGAGTTTACAGTTTGCAACAAATACCCTTCAAAACGTCAAAGGACCTTTTGCTTCATGTCTGCGATTGGACATTTTTGAGTTTTTGTCCGTTCGCTGGACAGAACTGTCCTTTAATCGTTGAAGGACAAATAATCGGGACAGTCATTAAAGATGAGCAGCCATTTTTGAACATTTAAAGTTGAGATTGGAATGGAACAGGTGCGCTCGAATATTCAAAGAAAAGAACAATTATCATTATTGATTGTTTTATAGAATTGCTCCTCCCTAAAGGTAGTTTTCTGACTAAAAACAACATTTTCAGCAGCGTTTCAGTCTGAATCTCTCAAGACTGCGAGTGTTGGCGTCCATCAACGTAATAAAGTTGGATTAAGTGACTCCGTTAACCTCCACGCTCCAAAATTAAAGCAAACGTCAGTTTTTTAAAAATGTTTTTGGAACCAGAGTCTGCTCAGTAGGAACGGGATGTACCCCTTATGCTAAGTCCCGCCCCCAACCTGCTAACAGGCTGTCAATCACAGTGTAGTGTGACACTGTTCTTTAAGCCTGAACAAACTATTTGAATCTAAACATTTTTTAACTTTGCTGGCAAAATTATATTTTTCCGCATTTTCTTTTTCAAATTTGAAAAGCTTCAAAATGACTCGTATGAAAATTGGTGATTTATCACAGTTGACGAGTGCAGGTTTGAAAACTTAGTTTTGATTAATCCACAATTAGACCTGTCGCGATAAATCAATTAATCACACGATGAGTGAAAATTATCGACCTCGTTTTCATTTATCGGCTTTATCGTTTCTTCGTGTCTTTTTCTACTGACCCCTGCCTTTCTCTTTTCTCTTTAAAATCTGTTTTAATTGTCCAAAATCACATTTTAAAAGCAGCTAAGCTGAGAAACTAAGCTATGAGCTAAGCTAACAGGCCGACCTCGGGGAAAGAAAAAAATCTCTGTCTTGTCGAAGCTCCAAAATTCACGGTTGAAACTCGTGTCTTTGTGTAAAAAGTTGTTTTTCTCTGCAAAAAGAAGCTGAAAACTTGTTTACTGATATTTTATTAAAAGCTTTGTGTGAAAAATTCTAAAGTGCTCAAAACACACCGAGCGTCCACCATTTTGACAGCCCATGGGGCCTCCCTCACATTTTTCTTAAAGATACCCGTTGCTCACTCCCTCACTATCCATCCTTCGGTTCAAACAGTTTTATACTGACATCCAGTGGTCAAATAAAGGTACTACACACACACAAACAATATTATTGTTTATCGCAATATTTTCTGAGCCAATTCATCGTCCAGCAACATTTGTTATTGTGACAGGCCTAGCTGTTCAAATTTAGTGATGATGTCATCGAGCAACTTCAGGTCAGCTGTAGTGATTTTCTTTACTGCGGCGTTGGCAACGCTGCAGCTGAGGGTTCTGTTCTTCACGGCAGAGTTTGATTTTTAATGAAGCTCGACCGCTGCCGGTTGTTTCGATGACTCCGGTGTTTTGTCTGAGTTTGGAGCCGTGGTTTTTAAAGTCGTCTCCCCGAACAAGAACTGCTAAACAAAGTGAATGAAGCTGAACTGTAGCCGGAGGGAAACGTTTGAAACGATGCGTTTAAAACTTGCGTTTAGTCAAATAATGCCTCTACTCAACGTACTTTTATTTATTGTAAATAAATAAAACAACAACTGCAGAGTTTGGTCCATCACAAAAACAAGTCTCGTTTGGAAACTTCATCCAATTTTAGGCCCCAAAAGTTAAAAAATTAAATAAAAATGGGAGTGTCGTGTCTGCTGGCTCAGAGGATCCGTCCACGCTTCAACTCAGTTCTCCTTCAAAAACCAAAAAGTGACTCTGAAACACGTGAAGCTCCGAGGAACGTGCTGGAACTCACCACAAAGAAGAAATCACTCTTTTCTGACTTTACAACCACAGCCCAAACATCTGGACACCAACATTAATTGTTACAAATGATGTTTTGACGAACGCCTTTTTCTTTGTTCCTTTCAGCAGGAAGTAGTTTCCTTCAGGTGTCAGAGAGAACCTGCACTGTAGCCTCACTGGTCTCTCTCTCGGGCTGTATGAAATGTAAGAGGATCCCTCGGTGGCTGCAGCAGCTGAACCTTTCTCACAGCTAATGGCTTCAGTGTAAACAGCCGATGCTGTCACCTCGTACTTTCGGCTGCAGTCCCTCAATGTAAGACTGTTTTCTTTGTGGATTTCCTGTAACGATCACATAAACTATGCATTTACTCCAGTGTGTGTGTTCTTATTGTGGGATGACGTCAGCTCGGCCTGAACTCAGGCAGATGTTTGGCTGCGCTGATGTTCGGCTGTGCTGACGTCGGCTCAGGCTGAACTTATGCAGATGTTTGGCTGGGCTGACCTTGGGCTGCACTGATGTTCGGCTGTGTTGAACTCATGCAGATGTTTGGTTGCGCTGATGTTCGGCTGTGCTGACGTCGGCTCAGGCTGAACTTATGCAGATGTTTGGCTGCGCTGATGTTCGGCTGTGCTGAACTCATGCAGATGTTTGGCTGCGCTGATGTTCGGTTGTGCTGACGTCGGCTCAGGCTGAACTTATGCAGATGTTAGGCTGCGCTGATGTTCGGCTGTGTTGAACTTATGCTGACCTTGGGCTGCGCTGATGTTCAGCTGTGCTGAACTCATGCAGATGTTTGGCTGCGCTGATGTTCAGCTGTGCTGACGTCGGCTCAGGCTGAACTCATGCAGATGTTTGGCTGCGCTGATGTTCAGCTGTGCTGACATCGGCTCAGGCTGAACTCATGCAGATCTTTGGCTGCGCTGATGTTCAGCTGTGATGACGTTGGCTCAGGCTGAATTCATGCAGATGTTTGGCTGCGCTGATGTTCGGTTGTGCTGACGTCAGCTCAGGCTGAACTTATGCAGATGTTTGGTTGTGCTGACGTTGGACTGTGCTGATGTTCGGCTGTGCTGAACTCATGCAGATGTACGGCTGCGCAGACGTTCAGCTTTGCTGACATCAACTCGTCATGAACTTGTGCAGATGTTCGACTGCATTGACGTCAGCTTGGCTTAAACTCATGCAGATGTTCGGTTGCGCAGACGTTTGACTGCGCTGACATTCGGCTGCACTGGCGTTGGCTCGGGCTGATCTAATGCAGATGTTCGACGTCGCCGACGTTGGCTCGGGCTGAACTAATGCAGATGTTCGTCTGCGCTGATGTTGGCTCGGGCTGAACTAATGCAGATGTTTGACTGCGCTGACGTTGGCTCGGGCTGAACTAATGCAGATGTTTGACTGCGCTGATGTTGGCTCGGGCTGAACTAATGCAGATGTTTGACTGCGCTGATGTTGGCTCGGGCTGAACTAATGCAGATGTTTGACTGCGCTGATGTTGGCTCGGGCTGAACTAATGCAGATGTTTGACTGCGCTGATGTTGGCTCGGGCTGAACTAATGCAGATGTTTGACTGCGCTGATGTTGGCTCGGGCTGAACTAATGCAGATGTTTGACTGCGCTGATGTTGGCTCGGGCTGAACTAATGCAGATGTTTGACTGCGCTGATGTTGGCTCGGGCTGAACTAATGCAGATGTTTGACTGCGCTGATGTTGGCTCGGGCTGAACTAATGCAGATGTTTGACTGCGCTGATGTTGGCTCGGGCTGAACTAATGCAGATGTTTGACTGCGCTGATGTTGGCTCGGGCTGAACTAATGCAGATGTTTGACTGCGCTGATGTTGGCTCGGGCTGAACTAATGCAGATGTTTGACTGCGCTGATGTTGGCTCGGGCTGAACTAATGCAGATGTTTGACTGCGCTGATGTTGGCTCAGGCTGAACTAATACAGATGTTTGACTGCGCTGACGTTGGCTCGGGCTGAACTAATGCAGATGTTTGACTGCGCTGATGTTGGCTCGGGCTGAACTAATAGATGTTCGACTGCGCTGACGTTGGCTCGGGCTGAACTAATGCAGATGTTCGACTGCGCTGACGTTGGCTCGGGCTGAACTAATGCAGATGTTTGACTGCGCTGACGTTGGCTCGGGCTGAACTAATGCAGATGTTTGACTGCGCTGACGTTGGCTCGGGCTGAACTAATGCAGATGTTTGACTGCGCTGACGTTGGCTCGGGCTGAACTAATGCAGATGTTTGACTGCGCTGATGTTGGCTCGGGCTGAACTAATGCAGATGTTTGACTGCGCTGATGTTGGCTCGGGCTGAACTAATGCAGATGTTTGACTGCGCTGATGTTGGCTCGGGCTGAACTAATGCAGATGTTTGACTGCGCTGATGTTGGCTCGGGCTGAACTAATGCAGATGTTTGACTGCGCTGATGTTGGCTCGGGCTGAACTAATGCAGATGTTTGACTGCGCTGATGTTGGCTCGGGCTGAACTAATGCAGATGTTTGACTGCGCTGATGTTGGCTCGGGCTGAACTAATGCAGATGTTTGACTGCGCTGATGTTGGCTCGGGCTGAACTAATGCAGATGTTTGACTGCGCTGATGTTGGCTCGGGCTGAACTAATGCAGATGTTTGACTGCGCTGATGTTGGCTCGGGCTGAACTAATGCAGATGTTTGACTGCGCTGATGTTGGCTCGGGCTGAACTAATGCAGATGTTTGACTGCGCTGATGTTGGCTCGGGCTGAACTAATGCAGATGTTTGACTGCGCTGATGTTGGCTCGGGCTGAACTAATGCAGATGTTTGACTGCGCTGATGTTGGCTCGGGCTGAACTAATGCAGATGTTTGACTGCGCTGATGTTGGCTCGGGCTGAACTAATGCAGATGTTTGACTGCGCTGATGTTGGCTCGGGCTGAACTAATGCAGATGTTTGACTGCGCTGATGTTGGCTCGGGCTGAACTAATGCAGATGTTTGACTGCGCTGATGTTGGCTCGGGCTGAACTAATGCAGATGTTTGACTGCGCTGATGTTGGCTCGGGCTGAACTAATGCAGATGTTTGACTGCGCTGATGTTGGCTCGGGCTGAACTAATGCAGATGTTTGACTGCGCTGATGTTGGCTCGGGCTGAACTAATGCAGATGTTTGACTGCGCTGATGTTGGCTCGGGCTGAACTAATGCAGATGTTTGACTGCGCTGATGTTGGCTCGGGCTGAACTAATGCAGATGTTTGACTGCGCTGATGTTGGCTCGGGCTGAACTAATGCAGATGTTTGACTGCGCTGACGTTGGCTCGGGCTGAACTAATGCAGATGTTTGACTGCGCTGATGTTGGCTCGGGCTGAACTAATGCAGATGTTTGACTGCGCTGACGTTGGCTCGGGCTGAACTAATGCAGATGTTTGACTGCGCTGATGTTGGCTCGGGCTGAACTAATGCAGATGTTTGACTGCGCTGATGTTGGCTCGGGCTGAACTAATGCAGATGTTTGACTGCGCTGACGTTGGCTCGGGCTGAACTAATGCAGATGTTTGACTGCGCTGATGTTGGCTCGGGCTGAACTAATGCAGATGTTTGACTGCGCTGATGTTGGCTCGGGCTGAACTAATGCAGATGTTTGACTGCGCTGATGTTGGCTCGGGCTGAACTAATGCAGATGTTTGACTGCGCTGATGTTGGCTCGGGCTGAACTAATGCAGATGTTTGACTGCGCTGATGTTGGCTCGGGCTGAACTAATGCAGATGTTTGACTGCGCTGATGTTGGCTCGGGCTGAACTAATGCAGATGTTTGACTGCGCTGATGTTGGCTCGGGCTGAACTAATGCAGATGTTTGACTGCGCTGATGTTGGCTCGGGCTGAACTAATGCAGATGTTTGACTGCGCTGATGTTGGCTCGGGCTGAACTAATGCAGATGTTTGACTGCGCTGATGTTGGCTCGGGCTGAACTAATGCAGATGTTTGACTGCGCTGATGTTGGCTCGGGCTGAACTAATGCAGATGTTTGACTGCGCTGATGTTGGCTCGGGCTGAACTAATGCAGATGTTTGACTGCGCTGATGTTGGCTCGGGCTGAACTAATGCAGATGTTTGACTGCGCTGATGTTGGCTCGGGCTGAACTAATGCAGATGTTTGACTGCGCTGATGTTGGCTCGGGCTGAACTAATGCAGATGTTTGACTGCGCTGATGTTGGCTCGGGCTGAACTAATGCAGATGTTTGACTGCGCTGATGTTGGCTCGGGCTGAACTAATGCAGATGTTTGACTGCGCTGATGTTGGCTCGGGCTGAACTAATGCAGATGTTTGACTGCGCTGATGTTGGCTCGGGCTGAACTAATGCAGATGTTTGACTGCGCTGATGTTGGCTCGGGCTGAACTAATGCAGATGTTTGACTGCGCTGATGTTGGCTCGGGCTGAACTAATGCAGATGTTTGACTGCGCTGATGTTGGCTCGGGCTGAACTAATGCAGATGTTTGACTGCGCTGATGTTGGCTCGGGCTGAACTAATGCAGATGTTTGACTGCGCTGATGTTGGCTCGGGCTGAACTAATGCAGATGTTTGACTGCGCTGATGTTGGCTCGGGCTGAACTAATGCAGATGTTTGACTGCGCTGATGTTGGCTCGGGCTGAACTAATGCAGATGTTTGACTGCGCTGATGTTGGCTCGGGCTGAACTAATGCAGATGTTTGACTGCGCTGATGTTGGCTCGGGCTGAACTAATGCAGATGTTTGACTGCGCTGATGTTGGCTCGGGCTGAACTAATGCAGATGTTTGACTGCGCTGATGTTGGCTCGGGCTGAACTAATGCAGATGTTTGACTGCGCTGATGTTGGCTCGGGCTGAACTAATGCAGATGTTTGACTGCGCTGATGTTGGCTCGGGCTGAACTAATGCAGATGTTTGACTGCGCTGATGTTGGCTCGGGCTGAACTAATGCAGATGTTTGACTGCGCTGATGTTGGCTCGGGCTGAACTAATGCAGATGTTTGACTGCGCTGATGTTGGCTCGGGCTGAACTAATGCAGATGTTTGACTGCGCTGATGTTGGCTCGGGCTGAACTAATGCAGATGTTTGACTGCGCTGATGTTGGCTCGGGCTGAACTAATGCAGATGTTTGACTGCGCTGATGTTGGCTCGGGCTGAACTAATGCAGATGTTTGACTGCGCTGATGTTGGCTCGGGCTGAACTAATGCAGATGTTTGACTGCGCTGATGTTGGCTCGGGCTGAACTAATGCAGATGTTTGACTGCGCTGATGTTGGCTCGGGCTGAACTAATGCAGATGTTTGACTGCGCTGATGTTGGCTCGGGCTGAACTAATGCAGATGTTTGACTGCGCTGATGTTGGCTCGGGCTGAACTAATGCAGATGTTTGACTGCGCTGATGTTGGCTCGGGCTGAACTAATGCAGATGTTTGACTGCGCTGATGTTGGCTCGGGCTGAACTAATGCAGATGTTTGACTGCGCTGATGTTGGCTCGGGCTGAACTAATGCAGATGTTTGACTGCGCTGATGTTGGCTCGGGCTGAACTAATGCAGATGTTTGACTGCGCTGATGTTGGCTCGGGCTGAACTAATGCAGATGTTTGACTGCGCTGATGTTGGCTCGGGCTGAACTAATGCAGATGTTTGACTGCGCTGATGTTGGCTCGGGCTGAACTAATGCAGATGTTTGACTGCGCTGATGTTGGCTCGGGCTGAACTAATGCAGATGTTTGACTGCGCTGATGTTGGCTCGGGCTGAACTAATGCAGATGTTTGACTGCGCTGATGTTGGCTCGGGCTGAACTAATGCAGATGTTTGACTGCGCTGATGTTGGCTCGGGCTGAACTAATGCAGATGTTTGACTGCGCTGATGTTGGCTCGGGCTGAACTAATGCAGATGTTTGACTGCGCTGATGTTGGCTCGGGCTGAACTAATGCAGATGTTTGACTGCGCTGATGTTGGCTCGGGCTGAACTAATGCAGATGTTTGACTGCGCTGATGTTGGCTCGGGCTGAACTAATGCAGATGTTTGACTGCGCTGATGTTGGCTCGGGCTGAACTAATGCAGATGTTTGACTGCGCTGATGTTGGCTCGGGCTGAACTAATGCAGATGTTTGACTGCGCTGATGTTGGCTCGGGCTGAACTAATGCAGATGTTTGACTGCGCTGATGTTGGCTCGGGCTGAACTAATGCAGATGTTTGACTGCGCTGATGTTGGCTCGGGCTGAACTAATGCAGATGTTTGACTGCGCTGATGTTGGCTCGGGCTGAACTAATGCAGATGTTTGACTGCGCTGATGTTGGCTCGGGCTGAACTAATGCAGATGTTTGACTGCGCTGATGTTGGCTCGGGCTGAACTAATGCAGATGTTTGACTGCGCTGATGTTGGCTCGGGCTGAACTAATGCAGATGTTTGACTGCGCTGATGTTGGCTCGGGCTGAACTAATGCAGATGTTTGACTGCGCTGATGTTGGCTCGGGCTGAACTAATGCAGATGTTTGACTGCGCTGATGTTGGCTCGGGCTGAACTAATGCAGATGTTTGACTGCGCTGATGTTGGCTCGGGCTGAACTAATGCAGATGTTTGACTGCGCTGATGTTGGCTCGGGCTGAACTAATGCAGATGTTTGACTGCGCTGATGTTGGCTCGGGCTGAACTAATGCAGATGTTTGACTGCGCTGATGTTGGCTCGGGCTGAACTAATGCAGATGTTTGACTGCGCTGATGTTGGCTCGGGCTGAACTAATGCAGATGTTTGACTGCGCTGACGTTGGCTCGGGCTGAACTAATGCAGATGTTTGACTGCGCTGATGTTGGCTCGGGCTGAACTATGCAGGTGTTCGTCTGCGCGGACATTCGACTGCGCAGACATTCAGCTGCACTGGCGTTGGCTCGGGCTGCTTTCAGTCGGACAGTTTCGGCTCCTTAAGACGCACATTCGGCTGGCCTGACCACCATCTCAGAGTGTTTCTGAAAGTTTGAGCTGAGTGGCAGCAGTCGGGTCTTTTAAAACTTTATTTTATTTATTAAAAATAAAAGTCACGTTGATAAATCGATCAATCGTTGTAGTTTGGGAGCTGGATTATCATCACCCACAACTGAAAGTTACAATGTTTTTATCAGTGTCTGTCTGTTAGCAAAATATCTCATGAACCACTGCACAGATTTTAATGAAACTTTGAGGAAACATTTATTATTGGGTGTAGATCTACAACCCAACTCAGAATTTAAAATATGACATGTAAAAAGTAAATAAAAACAGAATGTGATGATTGGAGGAACACGTCGTAATAAATAAGCATGTTAATAAACGAGAGGCTGATGATGAAGATGGGCCGAGGTTTAGCTGAAGAGCTGCATCTGGAACTACTGGAACTCTTTCAGAATAAAGTTCCCGAATTAATCTCCATCATCTCCAGTTCATAATCTGAGCCACAGATTAGAAGAATCTGTAGAAATCTGAGCTCAAAGGTCGAGGTCCTCAGGGGCCACTGCGTTAGAACCAGGTCTTGTTCTGTTCACACACAGTTCATCCACAGGTGCTGCTTAAAGCTCTTATCAGACAAAGAAGAATCCAGATGTGAACACCGTCCAGTACCGCCGCCGTCCTCTCTGGACCAGAGCTCGTTTCAGATGGACTGAGGTGAAGTCCAGAACTGTTCTGGGGTCAGATGGATCCACAAGTTCTGTTTGGAGGAAGCCCTGTCCTCTGGACTAAAGAGGAGGGGGACCATCCAGACCAGGGGTGCTCATTACGTAGATCGCGATCTACTGGTAGATCTCTGAGGTAGTACTGGTGGATCGCAGCATGACATTAAAAAAACATTTGTCAGCCTATCAAACATCCTGTCACTTGATTGACATACAGGGCAGCCATTCACAACCCTCATTCTCTTAAACCAGGTCTGAGAGATTATGAACTATAGTTCATAATTTCTTATCTGGCAACCCGACTGACATGAAAACTACAGCATCTTTTATGTAAACCAGCTTATTTTTTGTTTATTACCCCCAATAAACATTGAAAAATCACTAATGTTTCCACAGGTTGTTTTCGTGTAAACGGGGCCTTACAGTAGGTAGAGCACTTTGACTTGATCATTTCAAAAGTAGCTTGCATGCTGAAAAAGTCTGAACACCCCTGATCCAGACTGTTCAGTAGACTGCCTCTCTGATGGTATAGGGGTGCATTAGTGTGTCTGATAGGAGCAGCTGACACATCTGGAAGACTATCAAGAAAAATGTCTGCAGGTTTTAGAACGGGGAAGGCCCAGGACTGAAGAACTGCTAATCCTCCATCAGACCAGACCACTCCTAAACCTCCAACAGCTGGTCTCAGGTCTTCAGGTCCTCCAACAGCTGGTCTCAGGTCTTCAGGTCCTCCAACAGCTGGTCTCAGGTCTTCAGGTCCTCCAACAGCTGGTCTCAGGTCTTCAGATCCTCCAACAGCTGGTCTCAGGTCTTCAGATCCTCCAACAGCTGGTCTCAGGTCTTCAGGTCCTCCAACAGCTGGTCTCAGGTCTTCAGGTCCTCCAACAGCTGGTATCAGGTCTTCAGGTCCTCCAACAGCTGGTCTCAGGTCTTCAGGTCCTCCAACAGCTGGTCTCAGGTCTTCAGGTCCTCCAACAGCTGGTCTCAGGTCTTCAGGTCCTCCAACAGCTGGTCTCAGGTCTTCAGGTCCTCCAACAGCTGGTCTCAGGTCTTCAGGTCCTCCAACAGCTGGTCTCAGGTCTTCAGGTCCTCCAACAGCTGGTCTCAGGTCTTCAGGTCCTCCAACAGCTGGTCTCAGGTCTTCCAACAGCTGGTCTCAGGTCTTCAGGTCCTCCAACAGCTGGTCTCAGGTCTTCAGGTCCTCCAACAGCTGGTCTCAGGTCTTCAGGTCCTCCAACAGCTGGTCTCAGGTCTTCAGGTCCTCCAACAGCTGGTCTCAGGTCTTCAGGTCCTCCAACAGCTGGTCTCAGGTCTTCAGCCTCCAACACTGGTCTCAGGTCTCCAACAGCTGGTCTCAGGTCTTCAGGTCCTCCAACAGCTGGTCTCAGGTCTTCAGATCCTCCAACAGCTGGTCTCAGGTCTTCAGGTCCTCCAACAGCTGGTCTCAGGTCTTCAGGTCCTCCAACAGCTGGTCTCAGGTCTTCAGATCCTCCAACAGCTGGTCTCAGGTCTTCAGGTCCTCCAACAGCTGGTCTCAGGTCTTCAGGTCCTCCAACAGCTGGTCTCAGGTCTTCAGATCCTCCAACAGCTGGTCTCAGGTCTTCAGGTCCTCCAACAGCTGGTCTCAGGTCTTCAGATCCTCCAACAGCTGGTCTCAGGTCTTCAGATCCTCCAACAGCTGGTCTCAGGTCTTCAGGTCCTCCAACAGCTGGTCTCAGGTCTTCAGGTCCTCCAACAGCTGGTCTCAGGTCTTCAGATCCTCCAACAGCTGGTCTCAGGTCTTCAGGTCCTCCAACAGCTGGTCTCAGGTCTTCAGGTCCTCCAACAGCTGGTCTCAGGTCTTCAGGTCCTCCAACAGCTGGTCTCAGGTCTTCAGGTCCTCCAACAGCTGGTCTCAGGTCCTCCAACAGCTGGTCTCAGGTCTTCAGATCCTCCAACAGCTGGTCTCAGGTCTTCAGGTCCTCCAACAGCTGGTCTCAGGTCTTCCAACAGCTGGTCTCAGGTCTTCAGGTCCTCCAACAGCTGGTCTCAGGTCTTCAGGTCCTCCAACAGCTGGTCTCAGGTCCTCCAACAGCTGGTATCAGGTCTTCAGGTCCTCCAACAGCTGGTATCAGGTCTTCAGTCCTCCAACAGCTGGTCTCAGGTCCTCCAACAGCTGGTATCAGGTCTTCAGGTCCTCCAACAGCTGGTATCAGGTCTTCAGGTCCTCCAACAGCTGGTCTCAGGTCTTCAGGTCCTCCAACAGCTGGTATCAGGTCTTCAGGTCCTCCAACAGCTGGTCTCAGGTCTTCAGGTCCTCCAACAGCTGGTCTCAGGTCTTCAGGTCCTCCAACAGCTGGTCTCAGGTCTTCAGGTCCTCCAACAGCTGGTCTCAGGTCTTCAGGTCCTCCAACAGCTGGTCTCAGGTCTTCAGGTCCTCCAACAGCTGGTCTCAGGTCTTCAGGTCCTCCAACAGCTGGTCTCAGGTCTTCAGGTCCTCCAACAGCTGGTCTCAGGTCTTCAGATCCTCCAACAGCTGGTCTCAGGTCTTCAGGTCCTCCAACAGCTGGTCTCAGGTCTTCCAACAGCTGGTCTCAGGTCTTCAGATCCTCCAACAGCTGGTCTCAGGTCTTCAGGTCCTCCAACAGCTGGTCTCAGGTCTTCAGGTCCTCCAACAGCTGGTCTCAGGTCTTCAGGTCCTCCAACAGCTGGTCTCAGGTCTTCAGATCCTCCAACAGCTGGTCTCAGGTCTTCAGATCCTCCAACAGCTGGTCTCAGGTCTTCAGGTCCTCCAACAGCTGGTCTCAGGTCTTCAGATCCTCCAACAGCTGGTCTCAGGTCTTCAGATCCTCCAACAGCTGGTCTCAGGTCTTCAGGTCCTCCAACAGCTGGTCTCAGGTCTTCAGGTCCTCCAACAGCTGGTCTCAGGTCTTCAGATCCTCCAACAGCTGGTCTCAGGTCTTCAGATCCTCCAACAGCTGGTCTCAGGTCTTCAGGTCCTCCAACAGCTGGTCTCAGGTCTTCAGGTCCTCCAACAGCTGGTCTCAGGTCTTCAGGTCCTCCAACAGCTGGTCTCAGGTCTTCAGGTCCTCCAACAGCTGGTCTCAGGTCTTCAGGTCCTCCAACAGCTGGTCTCAGGTCTTCAGGTCCTCCAACAGCTGGTCTCAGGTCTTCAGGTCCTCCAACAGCTGGTCTCAGGTCTTCAGGTCCTCCAACAGCTGGTCTCAGGTCTTCAGGTCCTCCAACAGCTGGTCTCAGGTCTTCAGATCCTCCAACAGCTGGTCTCAGGTCTTCAGGTCCTCCAACAGCTGGTCTCAGGTCTTCAGGTCCTCCAACAGCTGGTCTCAGGTCTTCAGGTCCTCCAACAGCTGGTCTCAGGTCTTCAGGTCCTCCAACAGCTGGTCTCAGGTCTTCAGGTCCTCCAACAGCTGGTCTCAGGTCTTCAGGTCCTCCAACAGCTGGTCTCAGGTCTTCAGGTCCTCCAACAGCTGGTCTCAGGTCTTCAGGTCCTCCAACAGCTGGTCTCAGGTCTTCAGATCCTCCAACAGCTGGTCTCAGGTCTTCAGGTCCTCCAACAGCTGGTCTCAGGTCTTCAGGTCCTCCAACACTGGTCTCAGGTCCTCCAACAGCTGGTCTCAGGTCTTCAGGTCCTCCAACAGCTGGTCTCAGGTCTTCAGGTCCTCCAACAGCTGGTCTCAGGTCTTCAGGTCCTCCAACAGCTGGTCTCAGGTCTTCAGGTCCTCCAACAGCTGGTCTCAGGTCTTCAGGTCCTCCAACAGCTGGTCTCAGGTCTTCAGGTCCTCCAACAGCTGGTCTCAGGTCTTCAGGTCCTCCAACAGCTGGTCTCAGGTCTTCAGGTCCTCCAACAGCTGGTCTCAGGTCTTCAGGTCCTCCAACAGCTGGTCTCAGGTCTTCAGGTCCTCCAACAGCTGGTCTCAGGTCTTCAGGTCCTCCAACAGCTGGTCTCAGGTCTTCAGGTCCTCCAACAGCTGGTCTCAGGTCTTCAGGTCCTCCAACAGCTGGTCTCAGGTCTTCAGGTCCTCCAACAGCTGGTCTCAGGTCTTCAGGTCCTCCAACAGCTGGTCTCAGGTCTTCCAACAGCTGGTCTCAGGTCTTCAGGTCCTCCAACAGCTGGTCTCAGGTCTTCAGATCCTCCAACAGCTGGTCTCAGGTCTTCCAACAGCTGGTCTCAGGTCTTCAGGTCCTCCAACAGCTGGTCTCAGGTCTTCAGATCCTCCAACAGCTGGTCTCAGGTCTTCAGATCCTCCAACAGCTGGTCTCAGGTCTTCAGATCCTCCAACAGCTGGTCTCAGGTCTTCAGATCCTCCAACAGCTGGTCTCAGGTCTTCAGGTCCTCCAACAGCTGGTCTCAGGTCTTCAGGTCCTCCAACAGCTGGTCTCAGGTCTTCAGATCCTCCAACAGCTGGTCTCAGGTCTTCAGGTCCTCCAACAGCTGGTCTCAGGTCTTCAGGTCCTCCAACAGCTGGTCTCAGGTCTTCAGATCCTCCAACAGCTGGTCTCAGGTCTTCAGGTCCTCCAACAGCTGGTCTCAGGTCTTCAGGTCCTCCAACAGCTGGTCTCAGGTCTTCAGGTCCTCCAACAGCTGGTCTCAGGTCTTCAGGTCCTCCAACAGCTGGTCTCAGGTCTTCAGGTCCTCCAACAGCTGGTCTCAGGTCTTCAGGTCCTCCAACAGCTGGTCTCAGGTCTTCAGGTCCTCCAACAGCTGGTCTCAGGTCTTCAGGTCCTCCAACAGCTGGTATCAGGTCTTCAGGTCCTCCAACAGCTGGTCTCAGGTCTTCAGGTCCTCCAACAGCTGGTCTCAGGTCTTCAGGTCCTCCAACAGCTGGTCTCAGGTCTTCAGGTCCTCCAACAGCTGGTATCAGGTCTTCAGGTCCTCCAACAGCTGGTCTCAGGTCTTCAGGTCCTCCAACAGCTGGTCTCAGGTCTTCAGGTCCTCCAACAGCTGGTCTCAGGTCTTCAGGTCCTCCAACAGCTGGTCTCAGGTCTTCAGGTCCTCCAACAGCTGGTCTCAGGTCTTCAGGTCCTCCAACAGCTGGTCTCAGGTCTTCAGGTCCTCCAACAGCTGGTCTCAGGTCTTCAGGTCCTCCAACAGCTGGTCTCAGGTCTTCAGGTCCTCCAACAGCTGGTCTCAGGTCTTCAGGTCCTCCAACAGCTGGTCTCAGGTCTTCAGGTCCTCCAACAGCTGGTCTCAGGTCTTCAGGTCCTCCAACAGCTGGTCTCAGGTCTTCAGGTCCTCCAACAGCTGGTCTCAGGTCTTCAGGTCCTCCAACAGCTGGTCTCAGGTCTTCAGGTCCTCCAACAGCTGGTCTCAGGTCTTCAGGTCCTCCAACAGCTGGTCTCAGGTCTTCAGGTCCTCCAACAGCTGGTCTCAGGTCTTCAGGTCCTCCAACAGCTGGTCTCAGGTCTTCAGGTCCTCCAACAGCTGGTCTCAGGTCTTCAGGTCCTCCAACAGCTGGTCTCAGGTCTTCAGGTCCTCCAACAGCTGGTCTCAGGTCTTCAGGTCCTCCAACAGCTGGTCTCAGGTCTTCAGGTCCTCCAACAGCTGGTCTCAGGTCTTCCAACAGCTGGTCTCAGGTCTTCAGGTCCTCCAACAGCTGGTCTCAGGTCTTCAGGTCCTCCAACAGCTGGTCTCAGGTCTTCCAACAGCTGGTCTCAGGTCTTCAGGTCCTCCAACAGCTGGTCTCAGGTCTTCAGATCCTCCAACAGCTGGTCTCAGGTCTTCAGATCCTCCAACAGCTGGTCTCAGGTCTTCAGGTCCTCCAACAGCTGGTCTCAGGTCTTCAGATCCTCCAACAGCTGGTCTCAGGTCTTCAGGTCCTCCAACAGCTGGTCTCAGGTCTTCAGGTCCTCCAACAGCTGGTCTCAGGTCTTCAGATCCTCCAACAGCTGGTCTCAGGTCTTCAGGTCCTCCAACAGCTGGTCTCAGGTCTTCAGGTCCTCCAACAGCTGGTCTCAGGTCTTCAGATCCTCCAACAGCTGGTCTCAGGTCTTCAGGTCCTCCAACAGCTGGTCTCAGGTCTTCCAACAGCTGGTCTCAGGTCTTCAGATCCTCCAACAGCTGGTCTCAGGTCTTCAGGTCCTCCAACAGCTGGTCTCAGGTCTTCAGGTCCTCCAACAGCTGGTCTCAGGTCCTCCAACAGCTGGTCTCAGGTCTTCAGGTCCTCCAACAGCTGGTCTCAGGTCTTCAGGTCCTCCAACAGCTGGTCTCAGGTCTTCAGGTCCTCCAACAGCTGGTCTCAGGTCTTCAGGTCCTCCAACAGCTGGTCTCAGGTCTTCAGGTCCTCCAACAGCTGGTCTCAGGTCTTCAGGTCCTCCAACAGCTGGTCTCAGGTCTTCAGGTCCTCCAACAGCTGGTCTCAGGTCTTCAGGTCCTCCAACAGCTGGTCTCAGGTCTTCAGGTCCTCCAACAGCTGGTCTCAGGTCTTCAGGTCCTCCAACAGCTGGTCTCAGGTCTTCAGGTCCTCCAACAGCTGGTCTCAGGTCTTCAGGTCCTCCAACAGCTGGTCTCAGGTCTTCAGGTCCTCCAACAGCTGGTCTCAGGTCTTCAGGTCCTCCAACAGCTGGTCTCAGGTCTTCAGATCCTCCAACAGCTGGTCTCAGGTCTTCAGGTCCTCCAACAGCTGGTCTCAGGTCTTCCAACAGCTGGTCTCAGGTCTTCAGGTCCTCCAACAGCTGGTCTCAGGTCTTCAGGTCCTCCAACAGCTGGTCTCAGGTCTTCAGGTCCTCCAACAGCTGGTCTCAGGTCTTCAGGTCCTCCAACAGCTGGTCTCAGGTCTTCAGATCCTCCAACAGCTGGTCTCAGGTCTTCAGATCCTCCAACAGCTGGTCTCAGGTCTTCAGGTCCTCCAACAGCTGGTCTCAGGTCTTCAGGTCCTCCAACAGCTGGTCTCAGGTCTTCAGATCCTCCAACAGCTGGTCTCAGGTCTTCAGGTCCTCCAACAGCTGGTCTCAGGTCTTCAGGTCCTCCAACAGCTGGTCTCAGGTCTTCAGGTCCTCCAACAGCTGGTCTCAGGTCTTCAGGTCCTCCAACAGCTGGTCTCAGGTCTTCAGGTCCTCCAACAGCTGGTCTCAGGTCTTCAGGTCCTCCAACAGCTGGTCTCAGGTCTTCAGGTCCTCCAACAGCTGGTCTCAGGTCTTCAGGTCCTCCAACAGCTGGTCTCAGGTCTTCAGATCAGGTCTTCAGGTCCTCCAACAGCTGGTCTCAGGTCTTCAGGTCCTCCAACAGCTGGTCTCAGGTCTTCAGGTCCTCCAACAGCTGGTCTCAGGTCTTCAGGTCCTCCAACAGCTGGTCTCAGGTCTTCAGGTCCTCCAACATCTGGTCTCAGGTCTTCAGGTCCTCCAACAGCTGGTCTCAGGTCTTCAGGTCCTCCAACAGCTGGTCTCAGGTCTTCAGGTCCTCCAACAGCTGGTCTTCAGGTCCTGGATGTTCTCAGACAGGACACTAGTTTCAAGCTGTTTGTGTGATGTGTGATCCATGATGATGATTTTGACTTTTGTTCTGATCCGATCTCAGAGGAATAGCCAGATGTTTCCAAACATCTGTCTCAGAAGGTCTCGTGGTTCGGAGCTCGAGGAGCAGATTCCTCCTTGATCAATAATTAATCGATCAGCTGAAGTCAGCAGAGGTCCTCCTTCACATCGGCCCTGACCAGAGGACGAGCCTGGCATGACTCAGCAGAACTTTCTGTCCCGTGTGGACTGCAGCAGCTTCACAGCTGGACGTGAGTCGACAGATGTTTGACCGGTTTTTGCTGTTTTGATCTTCTGGTGTTTAATTTAGAAAAAAAGAAAAGGATGAGGAACTCGGACTCATCAGGCTCAGATTGATCTGAAATAAATTCACAGAACTAGAAGATGCAGCTGCCACCACTGCTGCCAGTGGCTCATTATTGTCACCACGGTAACCACACGCCTGTGTCTCACTCCCTGACCAGTGGGAACAAAGGACCTCTGATCGACGTTGACTTCAGCTTTAAAGACAGGAAGGTAAAAAAAAAAAAAAACGAGCTGTTCATTTTTCCTAAAAGTCCTAAAGTTTCAAAATTTAATGTCACGCAGACGCCACCACGTTGTTTACGCTGCAATGCATTCTGGGTAAATGACGTGGACCGGTTACAACGGTGCGAGCTCTGTCCATCTTGAAGGCTGGTTTTGGAGTTTGGACGATGTGTCACATCTTAAAAGTTTGCTGATGTCATCCTGTCCCTTCTGAGCAGTGATGACCCAGACCTGGGCCTGTGGTCGGGGACTTCACAGAATGGTGTGAATCTTCCTTTTTAAACTTAAATGTTTCTAAGACAAAGGAGATGATCATTGACTTTTCAGTTGCAGCTCCTGTGGACGTTAATGGTGAAGCTGTTGAGGTGGTGCTTCACTATAAAATATCTGGGAACTGTTCTCGATGACAAACTGACCTTTGACCCCCATGTGAACTCATTTTGTAAAAAGGCCAGAAAATGTATTTTTATCAGAAGCTGTGGTTTTAATGTTGATTCTACTTTTATGAAAATATTTGATTTGAGTCTCTTAAACTTTTACGTTCATCTGTTGTTTGGATTTTGACATGACAAAGGATGTGCAGCAGAACTGCTGGTAAAAGAACCTCACTGACCTACACAAGACGAGGTCAGTGAACAAGGCCAGGCTGATTCTGGCAGATCTTGATCATCACTCCATGGTGAGTTCAGGTTGCTTCATCTGGATGCAGGTATGTGCAGCCCAGAACGAACAGACTTAAAACTCATTTATCCCTGTAGAGATCAGGCTTCTCAATAAACAAAAG